>KE505934.1:156605-173211 GCA_000441515.1 Elaeis oleifera | reverse complement strand
AAAAAACTTTATAGACTCACACAAAGAGTGCACCATTAAAAGAACTAGATATTTAGCAGATATTCTAACATTAAAAAAATTAGAAAGTTATAAACTGAACGGACGTTATCAGAACCGCTGTCGGGAACTTTCAGTCCCCTGTCGGTAGGTTTGCTCCCAAAGGGTAGACATCTCCATCAACCACCTCCAAACTAAATTAAATTATACAAAAAAATGTCATTCTCCTCTCTTCCAATTTCGCTCTCTAAACCTACTCTCTCTCTACACTCCATACTATTTTATTCCACTCGACAAAACTTCATCAGCCGATAGAACTAACCAACAAAAACAATCAAAAAAAGAAAAAAAAAAGCAAAGCTTTCTCTCAATCTTTACCGCAAAAACAACTCCATTATAAGCCCCTCTCTCTCTCTGTTTCTCCTTCTGCCCTCCCTCGGAGCTCCAACTCGGAAAAAAGTTCACTTTTTTATATCCCGTTGCGGTTCTCCTCCTCCCATCTTCTTCTCTCTCTTTTTATCATTTTCCATCTCTCCGCACTGTCCGCTTGCTGTTCGCCGGAATTCCTCTTGGAAACCACGGGCAAGCTTTGATGACATCCCCCTTGGAGCACGACTATATTGGCCTCTCGGAGATATCTTCCATGGAGAGCTCCGACAAGCTCTCCTCTTCGTCCTCCTCCCTCTCCTCCGAGAACGACCCCAAGCTCGGAGCCCGCCCGCCGGCGCTCAATCTTAAAGAGACCGAGCTCCGCCTGGGGCTCCCGGGGTCTCGGTCCCCCGAGAGGGAGGACGGCACCGGCCTGACCCTTGGACTCCCCAAAAGCCTCGTCTCCGGGGCGAAGAGGGGGTTCTCGGATGCCATTGACGGTTCCGGCGATTGGAGGGTCTCAGGAGGGAGTGGATCTGAGGTGGAATTTGGGAAAGGCGGCAACTTGTTTTCGCCAGGGTGAAAACGGCGGGGAAAGCATTCGGGGCCGCCGGGCTCAGTGAAGGATGTCAATGGAACGGCGGCGGCGGCAGCGGCGGGTGAGGAAAGAAGGCTCAGGCTTCGGGGGCTGGAGTCGCCCTGCTGCGAAGTAAGTTCGTTCACTTTCACTGTTCTTGGCATGTTGGGTAATTCATAATGGGGAGAGAGAGTAAGTTGTGAATTGTAAAGTTATCTTACACTTTTATTTATTTTAAGTTTTGAGGTTATCTCCATGCGGTTCTTTACGTTGTAATGTAAAGGAAAATGATAGTTACCTATTTAAGTTTTGAGGTCATCTCTTATTTTAGGGTGTTTTTGATGAATATATATTATTGCAACTGCTCTAGAATTTCATAATAACATGCCTGTTTTGCATTAATTTTTGCTGATTGTTTGGTGAATTAATCCGCAGAAAAAGAGATGGAAATAAGAGATAGATGGGTATTCATTCAGAATATCTGGTTGCTTTGTGATTTTCTAGTCTAGTTGCTTATGAATTGGGAGATATGTGGTTGTGGTTGCTTTAAAATAAAGAAATGTTTAATGTAATTGCTGATTTCTTCTGAAATTGTAGTTTGTTATTCGATGCAGTTGCCCTTTTTCGTGGGGGCTATTTTTCTCTGTCGGTTTTATTATTATTATTATTATGATGTTTCTGGTGTTACATTTGTTTTTTTTTCAACAGATCCATTCCCATGATTCTGAAAAAATGGCCTTTTCAATTTTTTGCTTAATTAAATACATCATTTCTCTTGTTGGTTCTCTGTTCTTAATGTATGGTGTTCATGGATTGATCATAGATGCATATGGAATGTTCTTGCAACAAATTTTTATCTTTGCTAATCTGTGGATACAATATTAATTAACCTAGACCTTTTTTTTTCCCCATTTCACTGCCCTTTTCTTGTTCCTCTTGAATCGGGAGGTATATCTTGTTTCTTCATGAACATGGTCTTTAGATATATTATTGTATTAACAATACGGTAATCTAGAGGTTGCCATTGTCTAAGAAAAATGATATCCAACAGGGCACAGGTAGTGGGTTGGCCCCCAATCCGTAGTTACCGGAAGAATACAATGGCATCAAACCCATCAAAGAACAAAGAAGATACTGAAGGAAAACCAGGGACAGGTTGCCTTTATGTCAAGGTTAGCATGGATGGTGCCCCATATCTCAGAAAAGTTGACCTCAAAACATATTCCAACTATAAGGAGTTTTCATTGGCATTGGAGAAGATGTTCAGCTGCTTTACCATCGGTGAGCTGGGCTAATTTCAATGTTTTAGTTTTCCCTTTAATCTTGGGAACATTTTGCATGGTTTGGCATGTTAGGCTCATTCCCAACACCCCCACTCCCTTGCTTCAAAATACACCACACACGCACACACGCACGCGCGCGCGCGCACACACGCACACACACACAAGGTCTGCCCCACTCCCGCCCTCTCACTCTTTCCTCTTTATTTCTCTCCTCTCTCTTTTTAATCATGATGACAGCCTCCTATTGAGAAGTCATGCTAAGTGGAAATGAAAAATTCTTGCATATAAATCATTATGTTGGCTATACTCTGCTTTATCTACTTTTTATTCTTTTACTTCATGCACTTGAAGAGACATGAAGGTACAATTTGATTGCTTTATTGTCTCCATTACTTTTTATATCTATCTGTAAGGGCTTGTAGATTATTGCATGAAAGTAATATAGTTGAGCTACTGTGAAAATTCAATTTATTTGTTTTTAAAATCTCTTGTAGCCTTTCCCTCATTTTGTTATCTATAGGATTATAGAAGCCTCCACTTTTGTACTTTTCAGTTTAGGTTTATGAGGGAATACTCAAGGAAAAGAACTCACCTCCATAACAGGAGGTTAAATTTTAGCATTCTTTTCAATTAGTATTCTTCGGATGAAATAACATTTTTATTTTGATTTTTCTTTATTCACCGTGGATGATGAAGACTTTTCGGGGAAGTTTTTTCATAAGGAGATATCCTGTCATTTTGCTTTTGTTTATCTGACCATATTCTTTAAACAACCCAAGGTTGTCCCACATGAGAAGTAAAATTTTATTTCCTTAATATTATTTTGTAGCTTCTGCAAATGTCTTTGTGCAAGGGTGGGTTACTTTGTTTTATTATGTGGCGTTCCAGGCCAGTGTGGTTCACATGGAATACCCGGAAGAGATGGACTCGGTGAGAGCCGGATGATGGATCTTCTCCAAGGATCTGAATATGTCCTTACATATGAAGACAAGGATGGTGATTGGATGCTTGTTGGTGATGTTCCATGGAAGTAAGTACAATTTTCAGCATTTTTATGAATTTTCTAGTTACAATGAAGAAGTAAAGGTCATAAAGATGTGGTAGTGGGCTTTTCACTGTGATAAGAAACTTGTAATCTTTGGTCATGTCCCCCAATCCATCATTATGGCACAATAGCGTTACCAAGTGAGCATGTCAAAAGGACCCTATCCATCAAGATGGTAGAAAGTAAACCAAATCTTACCCATATATAAACAATATGATCAAGTTGTCACAAACTAATCGGCATCATTGAAACAAACTCAGTGTGAATCATTTAAGTGTTCCTCTAATTTACCTGTACTGAATCCTTTGTTAACCGAGATCCTCAATATTGACCTTAGCTTCGATCAAGTTCATTTGTAATTTATAGAGGTAATATCGTGTTAAGACTATTCCGACATTGTTTTAGTTTTATTGTTTAGAATTTCTTCTGAAGGGCTATATACCATCTGCTTCTCCAGCTTGAATAAATTTCTATATATATATATAAATCTTAATTTATTGTCATGCAGTATCTTCATGGGAAACATGGATATTTGGTTTTCTACTTCTTTCTACTTTATCTGTTGGTTCTAATCAATTTCTTCTAGATGGTCTTTAACTGTGGTGTTACATTAATCTGACTAGTAGTTATTTATTCATTGGCACTTGCAGTATGTTCACCGACACGTGTAGGAGACTCAGGATCATGAAAGGCTCAGAAGCAACTGGAATTGGTACATACAAATATGAATAGCATTCCTATTTTACTGATTCTTGCATCTCCACTGCTGGTGCTTGGTTAATGGACCGCACAGTTACCCTTCATGCTCATATTGTACATATCTCCTGGTCTGACCAATTAGCAGAATAAGCATAAACTAGTGGTTCTGTCTGTAATGATTATTTGCAGCAACAATAGTATCTGAAATGATGTTAATGTGACATACTTTATATGAGGTTGTTTGTTTTAATGTATTGTGGGGCAAGCATAATTACCTGAACGTGGAGTTCCTCAGGCATGATTATGAATTATTTTGTGATTGTTCTGTTGTTGTATTATTCATTCTTCAACTAAAGACATAATTATGAACTAACTAGAAAGGTGTAAAAAGGGCATCATTATGAACTAAAATGATTTTATTCTCACTATGCATATAGAGGCTACTGTTTGCTTGCATCCATTTTAACAACTTTGTAAAATTGCATCACTCATCATGTATTTATGATATCTGTATCTAACATTTGTTATTTAGATTTCATTGTGACAGTACTGCATAAGTTATACCAGGTATTCCTAGAGTATATGTACTCTTGTTTTTTATATTAATTGTTTCTTAATTGTCCGGCAACAAGAACTGAAAAATGCAAAATATTTAGAGCATCCATTCCTAGCATCATATTAGATTCCATTAATATATTATATCATACATTTAATGGTTTATGTATCTGTCTGCTTGCAGCCCCTAGAGCCATGGAGAAGTGCAAGAGCCGGAGTTAGCTGCATTTTCATCCTACGGCTAAAACAAGTGAAACAAATGTCTGGAAGGGCCCTCCTTGAAAGATGTAAGGGTTCATCCAAAGTGCTCTCTTTATACCTTACGGCTTGTTACACATGGTGTGGAACTTATATTTAACTTCCAACGATTACCTAGGGACATAATGTTTATTAGGTTGTGTCAGTCTCTTTATCCTTGCCCTGTCATTTTAATACCTGTAGATGATTGGCTGGCTGTAACTGCCATGGTTTGGCTTGCTGTAACTGCTATGGTTTGGGCACCGCTCCGCGTGCTAATGACAACTGCAGATTTCTTCTTATTTTCATAGATAAAATTATTCAGATGCAAATCTATATACCATATCCTATATAAATCAGCTTTATCTATCTCCACCTTATATCTCTGAGTACATCAATGGCGTAAACTTTATTTTGTATGGATTAAAAGGTGTACCTAAGGTGTAATGCTACAAATATCATGCTATCGTTTGCTCATGATTTTAGAACATGTGGTGGGATCTAAATGATAAACGGGATTGGACCAGGTGGACATTGTTGCAATGATTTTGTTGATAATTTGTTGGTTTGAATTTTTCAGTGGTTTCTGATGATTGCTATCTTACCAATTTTAACTCAAAATCTAATTCCTTATGCAAAGTGATTTTTAGCACTTCAATTCAGGTCTCACCTAAACACATGATGCGCACTCGTGCCTGCATGCCTCTGTGCACACGTACACGCTCATTTGGGTGGGCATGTGCGTGCAATTGCTTGCTTGTGTCCGTGTGTGCATGTACCTACCTGTCTGCATGCAAACCCCTGTCCTTCATCCAGCGTTAGAAGCATGGTGTAGGGGCCTGCATTGGTGGTCTGTCCTGTAGATTCATGAATATTGTAAACTGAGTGCTTTAGAAACTCTTCCCTGCCATCATTAGCTACAATGATGAATGGAAGAGAAGATTGAAAAGTTGGTAGGTTTATGCACACTCAGAATCATGCTTCTTCTCTCTTTCTTTTCTTCTATAATAAATAAATGAAATAAATTATGTTCCTGTGTTCTTTTCCCTTATGATTATGTCTCTTTGTTGGGGGGCATGTGAAGCACTGAACTGTGAACCTTCCATTTTCTTGTGGAGGCCTACCATATGGTTATGTCTTATTAAACAAATTGTACCCAAATATATCACCATCGAACCATAATATGATCTGACTTTGTGTACCGTGGAAACTTGTAAATTCTGTATATGTTGGAGTTATTCATGTGAAATAACATCCTGACTAAACTATGGACAGATAGTCCTCATCTTATTATTTTACCCGCCGAACCAGATCACCAGATCTTTAACGACCGGGCATCGGCTTAGCCGAAGAATATGTCAATCTGTGGGCTTGGTATGTTACTTTCAGGCCACATTTGGAACTTCAATTTTTTATTTATCTTCAATTTTTTATTCTGTTGTTATGAAATTATTGAAACTGTCGACATAGCATTCCAACAGGGTGAATTTATTTGAAGACTCTTCTTTGGTAAGAGCAGGTTATAGGCTTCTTAGGATGGTAGGCTAAATTTACCTACCAGCCGGTTATGAACAAATCATATGAACCATGGTGGCACACCTGACATGGCCGAGGTTTGCATCTCAGTCATGATGTCTACTGGGATGTGAGTTCATACTGATATGGGGTGCTTGCTAGTACAATGTCTACAAAATAATGGCCTTTGAAGATACAACATGATATATCTTGGGAAGTTGGCTGATATGATATTAATATGCGAGTTGACCCTTTTTTGTTTTTTTATTAATTAATTCTTCAGGCATTAGATTATCAGTTATTAAAATGGTAACCCCAAATGTTAGTTGAAATTTTCATACCATATCAGCTGATATTCTTTATTGCCTTTATGTCTCTGTAGATCTCTTTTACTTCTCCAACCTTTATCTTTATTGAAACTGGACCTGGGCATTGTTTGTTCCCTGATCAGGCTAAGCTAAGGCTTACATCCGCCCTTACATGCAATAAGTCATATTTAAAGGGTATATACATGTAACATGTACATGTACATGTACATGTACATATGTACATAAAAAATCCAGTTAGTGTCTATGTAAAAGGACTTGCTTGTTCCACGTGAGATCATCAAAATTTAATGGACTTCTGGCTTAGGATTTCTCATTGTATACAGCAAGAGATAGTAAGAAATAATGCAGAAAAAGATATAACAATTGTGTAGTGTCTGTGATATTTATATATTTTATTAAACACTGGATTGGGTCAGAAAGTTTTGTGGTAATTCCCAATCTGGCTTGGAAGCTGGTCAGGCCTTAAAATTTGAGCCTGGTCTGGCCTGATGAACAAGAAATACCGGCTGGGTGGGTCCGGTGCTATGTTATTTATAGTTGGTTTGATGCTCATTGTGTATTTGATAAATTTATAAAAATGCTCGGCAAGTGAGAAAAACAAACAACATATGTGAGTCCAAGATCAACCTAATAAGCAGTCAGTGAACTTGGATTAAAATTGAGCTGATGGAAAATTTTTTTTTTTCATATCAAATTAGAAATTTACAAAGAAGTCTTTCAATTTACTCTCTTGCACATATAATAATCTTAGGGAGTGTTTGATTCGTAATCAAAATCAAAATAGAAATGAGAATCGGAATGATTTGAAATCGGAATTGGAATGGTCGAATCTTTCGAAGCGTTTGATTCGTGATCGGAATCGAAATCAAAATTGGAATGAAAATTTGAATCCATAGAGGAGAATAGGGATTGAGTTTTATATAGATTGAGTCATTCTCACTCCACTCTATAATCAAAATCGGAATGAAATTTTTTTCAATCAAACGAATAGAATGAGAATCATCCATTTTGATTTCGATTTCAAATCCCAATTTTCTCCAACTAAACATCTTTTATAATCATAAACTTAGTTTCCTTCGTATGGTTCTAATTGTATACACAGTTGGCAAAGCTCGTCAGAAAGCATCAACCAGTAAACGCCATCGTAATCTGAATGTAATTCCTCAACAAAGTCTATTTTTTGTTTTGCTTCTTTTTTTCTCTCTTTTTCTTTAAAAATTAATTAAATAAAATCTGTAAGTTGACAACGTTTATAACTCTCATGCTTTGTTGCTTTGTCGGTATTGCCGTGCTTCTCTCGCAAGCATGGTAACGTTCCAGCGGTGAGCTGGTGTTGGCCGGTACAAAGAAAGGAAAAAAAAAAAAGACAAAATTGCACTTACTTTGCGTTGTTTACTTGTTTTTTTTTTTTTTGGTAAAACGTGCGTGTTTACTGTTTAACATGTGCAGACTTTAGAGTTATAATTTTTTTTTTTAAAGAAATCATTCTTGGACGTCCGTTTAGGCAAGAGAAAAAAAGGATAGGATAAAAAAGTTAAAAATGCCAGCTCAAAAAACTTAACCCGAGAGAAGGAGAGAGAAAGAGTATTGAGATGTTATACGATAACTCCCTCCACGTACGTATGGTGTAAATGAGACTGCACTAATTTAGGTTTCACGTGATATTTGGTAATGGAAAACTCATAAGATGGTGGACAAATATTAGAAAATGTTTGGCAATTTAATTGTTTCATATCCTTCGATATCTCCATATCGTATGTATCAGCTTATGAAAAGGCCAAAACCATGCTAGCTTCTCATGGAACGATAACGGCTTCTTAAAAATAGAATATCAATCACAAAAACAGGCCACAATTGCTTCAATGGATAGCGCCTGCATCAAAGTGGAGTCATTTGGGGTGGAAATCCTTAAGATATGTTGCCAAAAAAAAGGTTTAGACTAACTAACAATTTTTTTTTTAAAAAAAGTTTACTCATCTATTTCAGGAAAAAAAATTCTTTTTTCTGAAAATAGTTTTATTTTTTCTTTCCCTTTTCAAATATTTTCTTTGAACCAAATATATATCCTTGTTAACCATCATCTGAATATAAATGGTGTTCAGTTATTGACATTGAACTCTACACAGTAAGAGATGAATAGCATCCAAGCTAGCCCTCGGTGATTAAAATTCCTATAATCGAGACCCACATTCCTTTTATCAGCCGTAGAACTTGACTTTTTATCCACTATAATTGATTGCTTGGTTTAAATTTGATATATTGGTATTTCAACGATCGTTTGCTTCTCCATTCACATGAGAACCTTCCAATAGCCCTATGCACATCATCACAAGCAGTGGAAGGTGAGAAAGACCAACAGCAATAATATACATTAAACACTGTACGAGAAATAAATATATATTAAATAAAAATACCTTGTTGGCAGCTAGTTGGACGTTTCCTTATCTCACAACTTTTTGCTAGAAATTTTTGGGTAGACTTGATCTACCACATGTCCTGTATACAGAGCCAATGAAAAAAATCATATCAATATTTGAATTAAAATATTTTATAATCATCTTAACAGCAATATTTTTAATTTAAAATGCTGATATATATGGTATTTTCACATCAGCTTTGTCTATGATATACCTGGTAGACTAATTTTATCTAATAATTTCTCCTTCCACACACTCGTAAAATATAAAAAATTTCAAATGTACATCCCGTAATGCAGCATATTAATTATCACGGTAGGCGAGATGCTCCCATTCAAACTCAATAAAGGATGGCATTCAAACCTACGATGGTACTCCTCCCCTTGCCTCTCTTGAAGGCTTGGTGCATCTCCATCCTATAACTCAAGGAAGAGTGTCTCAGGATCCATCCACCCTACAACCCAAGATGGCCCCTCTGGTCTGGCTCATCCATGGCCTATTTGCATTCATATTCTCCAGCCCGGCGCCAACCATGGCGATGCCGCCGGCACCCCCGTCAACTGCAACGCGACGGGCTGCGTCCTCTCCAACGCCTACGGCGTCTGGGGCGACCGGAAGGAATGCTGGGTCCAAACCGTCGCCTATCCGACGACCGAAGACGAGCTCCGCTCCGCCGTGGCCCAGGCCAGCCAGAAGAACCAAAAGGTCAAGGTGGTAAGCGGGTTCTCCCACACCATCCCAAAGCTAGCGTGTCCTCCGTCGGAGAACTCGACGCTTATAAGCACGGCCAAGTACAACGCGGGGATCGAGGTGGATGCCGGGAACCAGACGGTCACGGCGGACGCCGGAGTGGGGCTGAGGGATTTGATCGATAAGGTGGAGGCGGCGGGGCTGAGCCTGGTGGCGGCGCCGTACTGGGAAGGGTGAGCATCGGCGGGGTGGTGAGCACGGGGTCGCACGGGAGCTCGTGGTGGGGGAAGGGCGGGGCGGTGCACGACCACGTCGTGGGGCTCAGCCTGGTGGTACCGGCGGGAAGCTCGGAAGGGTATGCCAAGGTCGTGAGGGTGGTGCAGGGAGATCCGCTGTTTAATGCAGCGAGGGTGTCGCTGGGGCTGCTCGGAGTCATCTCCAAGGTCAGTACGTACACATATACTCTGGATTTTATTTGCTCGATTGATGCTAATATTAATACCGTATGCTATGTGTGATGATTGAGACTGGTGGATGGTCGACAACTTTGGCAATGTCCATTCTAACGTCGTTTCCCTCGTTTCATTAACCTGGATCCGTTGGCTTCTTGGTGGGCTAAGCTTGCAGGAAATTTTCATTTAAAAAGAGTTGGAAAACACAAGATACTACTGTGACGTGGCACGTTTGTCTTGTATTGCTCGTCAAAATTATTTAGAACAAGGTCTCTTATCAAGACAAACACAGGATAATGCATTGTTTTCGCCATATATGTTGGGTTTCAACACTTAAATCAACGGACAAATTCTGAAGATTTTGAATCATAAACTGCAGGTGACCCTGTCACTGGAACCTAGATTTAAAGAATATTACCTATTCTTACAAGATGACAGCCACTTGGAAGATGAATTCCACGACCTTGCTCGGCAGCATGAGTTTCCAGACATCACCTGGTACCCATCACAGCACAAAGCTGTGCACAGATATGATGATCGAGCTCCCTTGAACAGCTCTGGTGATGGTATGAATGACTTCATTGGGTTTCAGTCAAACCTCATCAATGTTTCGACTACAGTGAGATGGACAGGTACATTTTAACCCTATCAGAACAAATAATTAAACTTGTATCCTTGGCAAAGGAACAGCTGAGTTACTGACATTTCATGATGTTATACAGAGAAGGCATTGGAGAAATCAAAATATGTCAAAGGAAGTGCATCCTGGCAGCTTCAGAAATAGGATTTAAGAAATTAGTGGGCAATGGCTTGAAGAACAATATTATTTTCACTGGCTACCCAGTTGTGGGTTATCAGGGTAAGATGCAGACCTCGGGTTCCTGTCAACACTCGCCATCATCGAACACTATAAGCTCGTGTGCATGGGATCCTCGAATCAAAGGATTGTTCTTCTATGAGACTACAGCTATTTTTCCTGCTTCAAAATTCAGAGACTTCATTCTTGATGTCAAGAAGCTGAGGGACCTAAATCCAGACAATTTCTGTGGTGTAGATATCTACAATGGATTTTAATACGGTTCATCAAGGGTTCAGAAGCATACCTTGGTCAGTCCGAGGATTCTGTTGTCCTGGATATCAACTACTACAGAGCTGATGAGCCTTTGACGCCGAGGTTCAATCAGGATATTTGGGAAGAGGTGGAGCAGATGGCGTTCTTCAAATATGGAGCCAAGCCTCACTGGGCCAAGAACAGAAAGCTTGCTTTTATAGGTGTGCAACAAAAGTATCCGAACATGAGCAGCTTTCTTTCAGCGAAGAGCCAACTAGACCCTCAAGGCATGTTTGACAGCCAGTGGTCAGATGAGATATTCTTAGGAAAGAATCCGCCAAAGATGATGGGTGTGCCATGGAAGGACAGTGCATCTGCTCAGAAGATAGGCATTGCAATCCAGCTGAAGGATACTTGTGCAAGCCAGGTCAAGTTTACAATGAAGCTATGGTGTGCAGATATACAAAATCTTAGTACAGTAATGATGTCTGACGAGAATTCTCAAATTGTTTTCTGCAGCATATGGCATGAATAAATAGATATTGTGATTGATAAAATGAGTGAAAATGGCATTACTTTGACTTGGAGGTGCTCGGTTCAGTAATGATTAAACCATTCAAGTTGCCATTCATTTGATGTTGGAAATGATAAAATACCTTGATATCCGCATACATTGTCCATGAAGAGTTTCTCTAGAAAGGAACAGCAAAATTCAGGAAAGAGGACTCAAGATCAATGGGAAAAAAAGCTATCTTGTAAAACAACTCACTTAACAAATACATAATATAATGTCATCGAGGACTCGCCACAAGAGAGGAATGTTTTCGCCATCACAAAAGCACAAGAACAATTACAGATATACTAATGATGAATTGTAACCTCAGAAACTAGTTTGCATCTCCATCATGAGACTTCCCAAGTCAACAGACCAGGACGATACAAGTGGAAGGTACAATTTACTTGCAAGACAGGACACCAGTTTCTATGAGCTCTGCATATATAACAACACCAGCATATCCAACTTTATAATAACTCTAATTATTACCAAATAATGCATCAGATATAGAAAAGGAGAGAGGTAGACAGGGGAGGTGAAGTGGGAGAGAGAACCACAAAATTCTGACTGATGCAAAATTTTCCTATATAATTCTTTGCAAGAAGTCAAACAACAAACACTAGAGACAAATTATGATAGGGTCCCTCTATGGCATCACTTCAATAATGAAAATTACAATTTTTTAATCCTATAAATGTTGTAACGTATCAAACCAAAAAATAGTCTCAAAGGATAGGTGGAGAGAATGACCTGAGACGGGATAAGCAAGTGCAACATTGGCAGGAATGGCTTAGCAAGGAGTTACTGTTTCCAATTTAGCATGGCAGTACAGATAAAGAAAACAAGTGCTGAAGGCTAAAAGGCTGAACTATAATCAGGAAATTAACGTACAAATCAGAACTCTAAAAGTACATTATTAATGACACTGATGTTGCAAATCTATTAAAATGGAAAACATGTATTTACAAAAGGTAGGAGTAAACATACATAAGTAAAGAAGAAACAATTTTAACAAGATGAAATAGATCATAGATTCCATATGCCATACAAAACTCGAGCCCACCATTTTTTTTTTTGTGGATCCAGCGCACATCAATGACAAGACCCCATATACTTAAGAGGTCCGGGCGGATATTTGAAGATATACCATCTGTGTGTATCCATTAAATACTGAGGTTTCAAGTCTTGCTAGACCAAGCCTCCGAAATAAACCATACGTTCCATCTTCAACAATTGGATCAGGTGCACGAGAAGGGTCATATCTAGTTTGATGGGTAAGGGAGGGACCGGCCACTGGTGGGAGCTCCCAATATACGTCCAACACTGACTCCACAAACCTGCTATTTTGAAAATGTTCTGCATAGGATATTGCCTTATTGCTGTGATTAAAGTCATCACGCATGTATCCTTTAACACCCCACCATGCTTCCCCTCCCCACATAGTTCATCAACACCAACAGCCTTCTCCCAGAACCTTTTTCTTTCATCCTTATTCTTGCCTCATCACTATCTTTGAAGCAGCTATGCCCGCCACCTACAATAAAAACACAATGTCCAATCAAATGAAAACATACCTAAGGTATCTAAGGACCAGCAGAAGAAACAAGTCTGAAATTATCAGCCATTACCCCTAATCATTGCAATGCATCTCACTGACTGCACACAACACATTATTCAGATTGTTGAAGGGCGTGCTTAGATAAACAAAAGGAGCACCATTTTCTTTCGAGAAATGATCCAAATGGCTGAAAGCAAGAAAAGTAGTTTCTAATAGCAGTTCTGTGCAGCCAGTACAGGGCTTCAATTTCTGTGCTGGACTGCAGGTGGTCATTGACGGAATGGTCATGTAAGGAGGAGAGGAGACAGAAAAGCTAGGTATATGGCTCACTATACAGGTCTAAAGGATGTCATAGAACTTACTGATCTTCCAATCTATCAATTATATTCACCTGGTTGAATAATGTTTCCCACCTGGACAACTATTCAATTCATAGTCTGGAATATGACATATTTAGATTGTCAAGAGGAACTATGTGAGACCAACATGAGATCATGTGCCACCTTAACATACATCAAGTTGTTTGCTTGGCACTGCACCATTAAGATTTATAGTTTAAGCAACAAGGCTTTCATGATAATCTGCATGATCTCATGGTGACTTGCAATATGATGATCAGCTATTTAAGTATCTACAGAAAAGACTACAACAGAGTAGGTTAAGGAGAAAAGATGATGGATTTATTTATTTATTATTTTAATTTGGAATAGAAACAAGGAAATGTAAATTACCAGCTGAAAAACTCATACTAGATAAGAAGACATTAAAATGTCATCCATGCACTGCAGAAAAGGAAATAAAGGATAACAGGAGATCACAATAAAGGAAGATCTCATTGAGGACATGGAGTATAATGGAGGAGAATTTCAAAGAACAAGCATGCAGAAAATATCTCTTTAAGACAACAGATACGGAAGAGAATTTCATAATCAAAATGAGGGAAGAGAGCTTGTGGGGACAAACATCTAAAATTACTGAGCTAAAAGAATGGAAAATGACACCTAAAATTGTTTTCTCCCTTAAAAAAAAAACTGCAGTCTTCCATAAACAGTGAGCAAGAGCGGAAAATATAATATATGGAACATGAAGTTGTCATTCAGGAAGACCAACATGCAATGAACCATGAGACTGGAGATCTTGTAAGAATCATAATTTCTTTCTGGCTCACAAATAAAAAAAAAAAAGAGAGAGAAGTTTGGTATTTGTACATATTCCCCTCTATATCCTATCTGTCAACTTTGCATACCAGAATGCCCTTAGTCCTTTTTTTTCAAAAACTACCAGCCTCTCTTTAACAAATCTTAGCAAAATAAAAAATTTGGCCAGTCAACAAATGCCTTTTTTTTTTTTTGTTAGAAGATAAATGGAGTAGCATACTATTTATCGTTGTTTCCTAATTCGATTGCTTGATTCACTCAACTCTCCCATCACAAACCAATTAAACTATTCTAAATCACTTAACGTTGAAATTTAGAATTTTAAATTGATAGAATTATTCAACTTAGAACATAACTCATATGATAATATTTCCCTTTAGGTCCCTCTGACCTATCCATCCATTTTAAACAATATCATTGTTATTTAAAATAATATATTCTTATACTTTAAATAAAATGTAATTTAATTGAATTTTTTATACTTACCACCCGCGCCCACCAAAAAGCAATGCAGTAGCGGTGGCAACTATAGAGGAATTTGAAAAGAAGATAAACAAGCACCAGGATTTAGTATTTTCCCCATTTCCTTCATAGAATGTATGCAAACTGATAAGAAAGTATTTAAAGGAGAAAAGAGTTTTTTTTTGGTGGGGGGGGGGGGATAGAGAGATACCCAACTGAGGGCAGGAGCGAGAGGGTTCAGGTGCAACTAAGTGAAAGCGGATGTTAGAAAATTTAAGGATCGATACCATGTATCTGCATGGAACTATCATGCTTCTCCCATTTCTGAATGAGCAAAATCAATATTCCTAAACTATCCTTTCCAAACATGGCATCAAACACCACCATCCCCCTACCCACCCCCTTGCTATGCCAATCCCATAAGACATCATGCTAAATTTGCCAAAAGGCTCTGAATCAATTCCATGGCAAGAAGACATAGATATAAAACATATGAAAAAGCAACAATAAAGCATGTCCAATAAAGAAATAAAATCATAACAAAACTTGTGATGACAGAATGCAGGCACAAGGGATAGTTTGAATGCAGCTCTGCAAGATGTGAGAGTAACTATGTGATCATCCATCTCTTAAACTTTTTATTAATGAGTCAATAGTTTCTAGGAAAGAAGAGTTATTCATGGCAATGGCGTTAAGGAGATACGAAGTCCTAATACCAGAAGGATTGATCCACATGTTGGAACCTGCTTAAGCCAAAACCTTAAACCATTATATTTTGAAACCAAACATCTATATCAATCCTTCTACCTCCCACTAATTTATTACATGTGGAACCAAACTTCCCACATGATCCTCCACATTCTCCCCCGACAAGGATGATCCAATTTCAACTTCCCCTCAAGTCCAATGTACTACTCTCAGATCAAGATTTGCACCCAATTATTCTTTCAAGTGCACTACATTGTATCATTCCATCCAAGAGCCACATCTAACTAGGCATGATCCGGGTCAAGACCAAGAGTCTCACTCTTCAAAAGCAGTTTTTTGCTGCACCTTTATAAAAGCTCTCTTTTCCACGAACCAAGCCCGATCCTATGGTCAACCAAGCACCATGCTCTATCAATTTCAGTTTGCCGCATCAACTCAGCATAACACGACTCCTATGACTCAGCTCTACCAGCCTGCATATTACCATTCCTCACAAGAGCTATCAAATGCGGCACACTTACAGCTCCAAGAGTTGCCTAGGATTGTCAATCATCAGCTCTAATATCACTTGTTAAGGAAACAAGAAGTCCTAATACCAAAAAGCTTGATATACATGTCAGAACCCAATACATCCTAAAACTTGAGCCATTAAGGTTTTTGGGCCCCACCATCTATATTGTTCCTTCTACTTCTTACTAATTATTCCATCTCACATGCGATCCTCAACAAATGGTTTCATAATCTATTCATATATTGGTTTAGGTAGGTTTCTAGGAATAGCTTAAAAAATACTATATATGCACGCATGCATGCATATATATATATATACACACACACACATGATGTATGTATGTATATGTACGATGTATGTATATGTATATGTATATATATATATACACGATGTATGTATGTATATGTACACACACACACACACACACACACACACGAG
>KE505934.1:130318-148249 GCA_000441515.1 Elaeis oleifera | reverse complement strand
AACTATTACACAAGAATAGAATAATTCAGTATAAATTACTTGCCATGTAGCAAAGCAACTATTCTATGACAGATCCTCGGGCACATCTTTGACAAATCAAACAGTAAGCCTTTTTCTTTTATTTTAAGATAGTGATGGATTTATATATGGTCACATCTCTTCCACGCGGTGGTTCGTGATGCTATGAGGAATATAATATTTCTCTGCCCGCACAGCAAGACAAACGCAAAAACCAAAGGAATATCACCAAATCTCATTAGCAATCAAACCACGCATTTAGAGCCATCCTTGTCACTCCCAAGGATCCTATAGATTCAACTCTCTTTCTCTCTCTCTCTCTCTCTCTGTGTGTGTACATATCGTTGAGAGTTGGAGCTTTGGAGACGATGGGCAGCAGCTATTTTGGCGAATTGGGGTTGGGAGGTGCAAGTTCTAGTGCCCCACGAAAGGGAAGAAAAGCAGTTCGCAGAAGCCAAAGCAACCCCAGAGAGGACTTGGAGTGGCTCAGTTGGAGAAGATCAGATTGCAAAATCAAATGGCCGAATATCTTCCCTCAATCCAGTCCCCATTCCACAGTAATCTCACAATGGTCTCTGTCCTTTTTTCTTTTTTAAGTTTTAGGTCTATTATTTATATTACATTGACCAGCTTAATTTTCTCAAGCATGGTGTATTGGTATATAGTTTTCATGGAGCTTTCTTTTGATGGTTGTCTTCAAGCAGGAGGATATGGGAGTAGATATGGCACTTTCATCATCTCCCTCTTCCTCAACATGGCCTCACCATCTACAGTCTTTGCTCTTCATCCCAACATCATGGTACATTTGTATCTCTCTCTCTCTCTAAAGAAAAAGTTCATGGTATGTCAAGCTTGATGTCAATAGGAAAATCTCAGAATTGAAAGAGAATTTACTGCAAAAAAAGGGAAACGAAACACCCAATATTCCTTTGCTTGCAACTCCAAACATGTATTTAACTTGTAATGCCTTTCAAATTTTTGAGAAGATTAATGCCTTTCAAATTTTGTGATCAAAATCATCATGATGTCTTCAATGGTTATTATGAACCAGATCATCATAGTCGCCATGTTTTAATGTTGGAAACGGATACCTTTTCTAGAGTCCTAGTCAAAACAACAAAGTGGGGCCCATTCTAATAAGAAAGACATGTATTCCCTAAAATCTGGATCAATGGCTAGACGAGGCATCTCGGTTGAATAAAACAATGTTGAGTCGGTTAATATGGTCAGTGGTGTCGCCTAAAAGAGTTGAAGCAATAGAGCCTGCTGTTTTGAAATGTTCCCTCTCCCCTTTTTATTCCCTTCTATTTCAATGATCCCATTCCGCCACCACAAAAGCACCATTTTATTCTTGCGGGAGTCCTTCAACATTGCAACAAATATATGCCAACCATCTAAAATTATCCTTCCTACAATCCTGGATTTAATTGGTCATGCTTTTCACCATTCTTACAAGTAGAGAAATCTTATATTGTAATTTAAATTGGTCATAAAACATCGTATCAACAATCTTAACCTAATTTCATGAAACTTATTAACTGAAAAGATCCGCCAAAATCCAATGCTGTAATAGATAGTTTAATTTTACCACAAGTTGGACAATACTTGATGATCATATGGTCCTTGTTTCATCTACTTAGTTATATACGTATATGTAGTCCTTTCATAATTAGGAAAAGAAAATCTGAAATTTGTTCTACTCTTACCCTTTCTTCCATCTTACATGAATTCTCTGCTTTCATGATACTACCTCACATGGTTGTAGATGGGTTATGGAGACACTGAAAGAAGACACATTACAGATGGTGAATTCCACTCTAGTCTTCCATCTAGGTATCTTGAGTTTTATTTGCCTGTTATATATCCCAAAATTGAGTCATTGACAAATAACCATTACTACTTTATACTTCTTCTCTAATATTTTGTATCAATTAATCAGGCCTCTCCCAGATTACAACGATAACTTTCTACCCACCATTATGCACCAGCGACTGTAACACAGCCCCTTTGGGAACAAACCACGGAGGTCGTCTTAAAACTTTACCTACTCTATATTTGATGAACGCCACCTTCTTTGAGAGCATATATATATTTATCATCTCTTCAACGTAAGGCATGCATTTTTATTATGTGATATTAATTCTCATAACTTGACTATTTCACAGAAAGTGCAGAAGAAGAAACGGCATGATCGAAGCTGCTCAACAAGTTCGATGAGTCAGAACTCTGACTCTAATGATGCGCAAGAAGTAGATCTAGAGCTCAGATTATCACTATAGACACTTGGAAGATAAGCTTTAGCCTGATCGTTTTGTTCTTCTATAATAAATTTATGCAACAGTATTATAGTTGGCATGATACCCGTTCGCAATGTGGTATTTACCAAGGGAATGCATGTGAAGGGAGACCAAAGCCATCAAGAGTTCGTAAACATGCACCTTCAACTATCTGATCACTTATATGACGAATTGAGAAATCCTTGTTCTTGTTTCATTCTTGTTTTCTTTCTGACATAGAAAGATGGGACTTCCTCAAAAAAGATGTTTAAAGATGGGACAAGTCCCATCAAACTTTCATTTAATTGAGAGGTCGAAATGTTGAGAAGACTTCATTGAAATGTGGAAACGATCAGAATAGCTTTTGATCAGTATTTTTTCTTGATGTGATATTCAGCGTATTTGTTAATTTCTTTAATTGTGAGGTCTTATCAGCACCGCAAGTCACTTACTGTCACTGTAAAAAAAGAATGTTTCTTGAGCTTTTCAGTATGGAGCTTAGTATTGCAGCAAGTGCATGCAATCTCTTGCTCATTTTAATTGGTTTGGTTCACCAAAAGGAATGGTACTGTTGAGAAGTGCAAATTTGGTTGCAGAAGTGGTTCATATCTTCTATTCCCCTGGCAAAGAAGGAGTCTCTTTTCTAGCTCTATCTAAGGTTGTTTTAGGATTTTAAACGATTTTGTTAGTGAGGAAACGCTTTAAATGATATCAAGTGAGGGCAAATAGATCACTTCATGGTGTCTTCCAGTGAATTAGAGGATGAAGACGACCTTAGAAACTAGTTTGGTGTCCCAGTGAAGCTCCTTGCTGTTTAATTTAGTTGTCCGTATCTTTCCTCTCCGAAGGCTTGCTTCCTTAAAACAATGAAACACAAATTTTGCATGGATCATATGCTTGGATTAAGGTAATCATATACATCTTCTGATATAAAAAGAATTGCAGTGGAAGATTTTCTTATGTTTAGAGTAAGATTCTTTAGGTTCTGCTCAGGAAAGAGAGTAAGATATTGGGTAGCCATGACTTGAGCAACTTTATTCGGCTTAAAAGATACAAGTATCAGGCTACTTTGATTTTGGTTGGTCCTGGGATGTTCTTTTTACAAAATAAAACAAAACGTCCCATAGCCTAATGAGCATTTTGTTTTTTATTTTGTTTCTCTATAATTAATTAAATATACATCATAAAAAATAAATAAATTAAATGTCATATGGAAGTTGATGTTGAATATAGCATTTATACAAAAGTCATGCCATCCTTTTCCTTAATTTTTGCTTCCAACAGCTCTAAAAATTTTACAAATAATTAAAAAATAAAATATTCATAAAATTTTACAAATAATTAAAAATAAAAAGGTTTCATATTCATATTCTGCCTTTGGTTTTGGGAAAAAAAATAAGAAACAAGAGCAACTTTAAATAGGCCTACTCTCTCTCTTTCTCTCTCTCTCTCTCTCACATAATTTATGCTCATGTTTTCTTTTTTAATAAAATACCTATTCATGTTAGCTTGAAAGCAATTATTTTCTTCTTGGATTCAGATTCCCTATATGCATTACTGCATATCTTGCTGCATCATTTCTTATGAGAACCGGCTTTTCTTATCAAACTAGTGCCAAACTAAGGCTGGGTCGCAAGCCTGGTCTATCACTGATCAAAACAGGACATAATCTTACTCAAATATGGAGAAATAGGTCGACTTTGTCCCCCCTCGAACTCCAGCAGGATGAGGGGGAACTCTGCTGCCAATAATTCCCCACTCCCACCCTCATAAGGCATCATTGTTTCGTTTATAGTCGTTGGCAAAAGGAAAAGAAGAAAAAAAATCCTTGCCACTGTCACAGATGCACCGTTGCCGAAGCCGAGGTATTGTTGCCTCCCACCTTAATTACTAGTACCGTCTCTTCTCCCTTATTGCTTTCCAAGAAAACCTTAGGATTTAATGGGTATTCATGACCCTTATTTTGGAAATGTGCCACCTCCATCTTTCTTTTCTTTCTTTTTGGGCAAATTGATTTTTAGTAAATCAGGCTGGTATAAATACAACTACCGAAACTAGAAATAAAATATTGAAAAATTTAGAAGGAACATCTGTTGCAAGAATCCATAGTTTCTGTATTTTTTTGATAAGATAATATAGTTTCTGTATTGACCACATATATATTCCCTCCGATCTATCGCACTATTAGCTTCCCTGTGGATATATCACTTTATATACTTATAAACTTACCTTCATTCTCCAACAATTCTCCATCCGAATATAGGAATTGGTTTCTGAAGATAGTGAATGAGATAGCCACCTAAAAACTATAAAAAAATCGTTCCCTAGTTTGATGGGAGAAATCTTTAAAATTATATAACATATATCAATCATTCCCATGCAACATGTAAGTTTGCTATAAAAATCGATTTACTAAACAATTTGATACTACTTGTCGCAACCAATACACCACTATCATTTCTTATTACAAAACTTGCTCCACCACGATAATCTCTTTTTGAGATGCTGTCATCAAAGTTAATCTTGAGGAAGCAAAGACGGTTGTTGCTACCTAAAAGAGACATCACTTATAGGAATGCAGAACCTATGAACAAAGAGCCTCAAGTTTTTCTTATTATTAGAGATCCTTTCATCTTTGATTTTCAAGATAGTGGTCTAGTCGAATCTCCAACTAAGCTTTTTTGAACTTCTTGTGACCTCGCAGTTGAGCCTTAACCATCAGCATGTGAGTCGAGCCACGGCTGATGCTAAAAACTCCTTCATCCTCTGTTGTTTAGACCAACTTCTTGTTTCTTGTTTTCCTTCCTCATGGCCTTTTGGTCACGATTGGACCATCATCACCGCCCTTTCGATCGATATGTCCCCTATTTCTTTCTTCTACTTCTCTCACTCTCTCTTTCTTTCTCTCTATCTTTTTCTCTACCTTATTTCATTTCAACCAATATAGCCTAGATTTAAAGATCAAAACAAGATAGAGTTAATTAAGAATATTGTAAAATTCAAAGTGAGCAAGAGATTTTAATATTAACCATAGATGTCAAACAATACTATGTATTTAGACACAAATACTCTCTCTCTTTATAGTGATTATCGGTTAGATCAGATTGTGCACTCAGCTAGTAAACCAATCCCATTATGAAGTAGCATGCACGCAATGTATACATATGTATGAAAAAATATTCATTACAACGGTGATATCATGTCAAATTTATAACAAATAAATGAAATTTTATATTTCATCGATTATCATATATTATATTAATTTTATAAATAATATCTCATATTATTTTATATATTTTATTTATTTTAATTTTTTATTGATGTGTTACGACGGTAACATGGTATCACCGTTGCAACGAATATTTTCTCCGCATGTAGAGGCTTTAACGGTAACAGCCAGCAACGATGTAAAAGCCTTCCGCCGGGCGTTGTGACGTTCGAGAAGCGCGTGAACCCTAACTCCAGTTCTATGGCTAATGAATCACCCTCCAATTCCAATTTTATTACAAAATCACCACCCTCCTGGCTTGCCAATCACAGCAGAAATGGCAATTCAGATATTTGGAGAAACATCAAGACTGAACTAGTAATAAGAACGCGGTCCAGTGCAATTTTGTTATCCGAAAACAAACCCCTTGTTCTTACCAAACAAAACAATCCCGTGCTATTTTTGAATCGCCCGTTGGACCTTCAGCGTCAGAATTCTCTCTCACGTATAAAGGAGTGCCATCTAATCAAAGCGCGCAACAAGAGGAAGAGAGACCAACCGAACCTCGGAATACATGAGGGAGGAGGACCCAAGAAGCAATAGAAGGAGAGAGGGGCCATCGAAGAGAGAGAGAGAGAGAGTGAGTCTGCGAATGGGGCTCTCCTCCGTGCCACCCTCTTCCTCCTCCCTATCCTCCTCGGTGCTCATGTCGTCGAGCCCTCGCTGTTCGACCTCCTCGGGAACCCATTCGGACGGCCGAGACTTGGTCTCATCGTGGACCCGTTCCTGCCACGGGCAACTGAGCAACCCGAGCAGGTAGCAGAGGCCGGGAAGAGGCCGGACTTGAGACGAAGTACGCCGGCGAATGGAAGCTTGTGAGGGAGAACGCAGGGGTGTCGGCGATGCACCTGGGGATCATGAAGAACAACAAGGCCATCATGTTCGACACCACCGTGCTTGGGCCATCGCAGATTGCCCTGCCGAAAGGCAACTGCCGCGTGGATCCCAATAGCCCGGTGAAAGCGTTGGACTGCTGGGCCCATGCAGTCGAATTTGATATTGACACCGCTGAGGTCCGGCCGCTTAAGGTACGTATTACGTATATTTTGTCTTGCATTCGTTCCTTCGTTCTCCCCTCACTTTTCCTTGCGTTTGATAAGGAAAATACTTTGGGACCCAAGCCATGTCCTCACAAAAGTTTCTTGAGATCATAGCTGCTAGACTGGCTGCTAATTAACGATCGGAGTTTTGATCCTTTTCCATTTGAATCTGAGATATATAGAGTGGGGCAGTCCTCCAATAGCGATCATCCATGATTGGCATGATGACCATAATTAGATGGATCTCATATTATGTAACGATCGACTGCATTCATGTCATTCGTATCATGCCAATCACGAAGAGTCGTTATTGGAGGACTGGGGCTTTCTAATTCAATATGGATGAGAGAATTAATATCTCGGCTCAAAAGATCAATCTCCTCCTAGTCTATCGCGCTGATTTCCACTTGGATGCTAGTACTCTTGTACCACGTAACCCGCCCTCTGTAGCATTACTAATATGTTGTGATACAAAGAGTTACTTGGGCATTCTACTTGAATTAATGAATTAATATTTTTTTTTTTCAGAAATACCTGACAAGAGTTCTTTTTTACATGCTGATTTGCTATGATATGAATTATAATATTTCTAAACGGACTTAGGCTTTATATACGATAAGGAGGTTTGATCCCGTAGTGTTTTCTGGGAGTGTACATATATAGCTCAAATCTTAGGGTCTGGTTTTTGATTGTTCAAAGTAATTTAAAGGAAAATGAACAATAAAAGGTTTTCTTGAGAGAAAGAAAGGGAAATTTTCTGACTTTTTATTTATTATTTTTTTGGTAAAGTTCTGACTCGTTATTTAAAAGCCAGAAAAAGCTCTTCAGTTAAAAAGATAAACTCGTGAAATTTATTTCCATATTTTTTTTAACATTCCCAACTTAATTCCAACCTCGCAAACTGGCGGAAATTCGTTAAAAAATTTATTAATTAACGGTTATTAAAAGAAACTTCTCTCACAAATTCCTTTTTTTGAAAAAAAAAAACTCCTCTCACGAATAATTTCTTCTAAAAGTTCGATTTTGCCAGCAAACACAGCATATATGGATTAATGCTTATCTTATTCGAGAACGGGTATTAACAAAAGATTTACTAATCAGATCTTTTTCTCAAACTACTAGTTTTTGTAACTACATTTGCGTACGTACGTAGTAAAATTGGTCATAGGACTCCTCTATCTCCTTCAAGATTAGCTGTTGACTCTTTCTTTTCCAACTACCTTGTTCAGAAACGTCCCTTGTATGTAATGATCTCATTAATTTTGCATCTAGGTCTTGACGGATACATGGTGTTCATCCGGAGGCTTCGACGCTGAGGGAACTCTGGTGCAAACCGGAGGGTATAACGATGGGGGAAGAGCCGTGAGATACCTCAAACCTTGCGCCGGTTGCGACTGGGAGGAGTTCACCTACGATCTCTCTGCCCAAAAATGGTAGCAGATATCACCCAAACAAACATCCCACTCTTTGGTTTCAACCAGACTAAACCTAATGCATGCATGCATGCACTCACCCATGCACGTACGCAACCTTGAAATTGATATTGCTATTATTACTACCATTAATCACTGCAATTTTATGCATGCAGGTATTCCACCCAACAGATCCTCCCCAACGGCAGCTTCGTCGTCGTCGGAGGCCGCCGTGAGTTCAACTACGAGTACGTCCCCCCAGCCGGAAAAGCCAACACCATCCAGGACGTCCGCGACCTCCCTTCTTAAGGGAGACGACCGACGTAATAGAGAACAACCTCTACCCCTTCGTCCACCTCAACACCGACGGCAACCTCTTCATCTTCGCCAACGACCGCGCCATCCTCCTCGACCCCAAAGCCGACACGGTCATCCGCGAGTACCCGCAACTACCCGGCGGCTCCCGCAACTACCCGGCCTCCGGCATGTCCGCCCTCCTCCCGCTCGACCTCCGCCTTACGGACGTCAACCCGGAGGTCCTCATCTGCGGCGGCTGCCCCCGCGACTCCTTCAACCTCTCCGCCGTCAAGATCTTCGTCCCCGCCCTCACCAGCTGCGGCCGGATCGCCATCAATAACCCCGACGCCGCCTGGAACATGGAGGAGATGCCGATGCCCCGCACCCTGGGCGACATGCTGCTGCTGCCCAACGCCGAGGTGCTCATCATCAACGGCGCCGCCAACGGCTCCGCCGGGTGGAGGCAGGCCAAGGAACCCGTGCTCACGCCGGTGCTCTACCGCCCGGCCTTGCGGACGCCGACGGCCGGTTCCGCGTGCTGGCACCCAGCACCATCCCGCGCATGTACCACTCCACCTCCGCGGTCCTGCCGGACGGGGACATCCTCGTCGCCGGCAGCAACACCAACGACCGCTACCGGTTCATCGGCGAAGAATTCCCGACGGAGCTGAGGGTGGAGAAGTTCCGGCCGCCGTACCTGGACCCGGCGCTGAACAACCACAGGCCGGTCATCGACGTCAAAGTGCTGCCAGGGGAGGGGATGAAGTACGGACGGAACTTCACGATCGCCTTCACGACGACGGAACCGGTGGAGAGGGACGACCTGATGGTGACCATGTACGCGCCGCCCTTCACCACGCACGGCATCTCCATGAACCAGAGGCTGCTGATACTGAAGACCGAGGAGTTCGCCACCAAGAGCGTCGGTAGCTACGCCATCACGGTGGTGGCGCCGCCGTCGGCGGCGTACGCACCGCCGGGGTATTATCTGGTGCACGTGGTGCACCGTGGAGTGCCCAGCAAGGCGGTCTGGGTTAAAATCAGTGTTTGATTTGATAAAACAATTAAATTATCTTCCACTGCCCTTTTTTTTTTTGGACCTCGATAAGGTATATGGTTGTTTGCTAACGGTGATTGTGTATGAATGTTTAGTTGTTTTAATTTGTTGGAAAAAAAAAAGAAAAAGCAAAGGCGATCCTAAATAATTGGAAACGACTGGATGATGGTTATGGTTATAGCATGTTTGGTTGTCCCTAGCTTCACTGTCACAAACTCGGATGCATGACTTCGTCATTAACAAGCTTCTAAATTATTAAAAATGTAATTCGTTTTTTAGGTAAATAATGTAATTCTTCTCTTTAATAAATATTGCTAAGAAATGTGGAATTTTGAGAATGTGTAAGCTCTATTTAATTTCATAAGATCACATGACGGTCAGCTTAAGCAAGCAAAAGTGGCACAAGTGGGTTAAGTTCACTCTATCGAACCATATCTATCTGACTCGATCTAGACACTAACTGGAGTCAAAGGCAAGTGGGCCAGAAAAGGATTCCAAATCAAAAGCCAACTTCCGACAGGGTCAGATATGGATTTCACAAAGTTAGACCTCATCTGATTTAACCAGGCAAAGTAGTGCCAGAATGCATGAATACCTCCAGAAACCTAGACTCAACCCAAGAAAGGGCAGCTATTTTTGTTGGATCCTGGTCGATCTACTCTTGGACTTGACCCAACCCACATGCAGCTCTAGATTTCGAGAGAGCTTGTATTATCCCCAAGAAATGGCAGCTCATAAGAACTTTTTAGAATGTCACACGCATGCAAGGAATGATCATTACCATGTATTAATTGAACATCGTTTTCTTGATTTTATAATCGAGTACTGCATTTTTTTCCCATTTATCTCAGATCAAAACTCGAAGGCAAGATGCATCAGAAGTTACTAGATCCTAGCAAACATCAACCGTTACAGAGCAAAATCCATGTTGATATCCAGAATGATAAAGAGTATACCAGTGCCATAAAACATTATAGTCACAATTTGCAAACATCAACCGTTACAGAGCAAAATCCATGTTGATATCCAGAATGATAAAGAGTACCGGTGCCATAAAAACATTATAGTCACAATTTGCCAGTGAGATGCTTTAGTTACCACAGAAATCTCAATCATTAAAGTTACAGAGCTGATGTCTAACTCTTCTCTTGTCCCTTGATCTGGCAGTATGTTGAAGAAAGAGCAACAAGAAGTGTGAGGCATATACCTCTAAGTATTCCTAGCATGGTTAGAGTTCACAAGGATCAGTTCTGAAACTTCTTTGTGTGAGATTTTCTTCAATCTTCTCTCGGTACTCTTTTTCTAAGCCATTTCTAGGTCTTTTCCGAATGCATGCAGTGGATGCTTCCACCATATACCATATATGTGGAAAGCTAGGAAGAGTCAGAATCCTATGATGGCATAGAATTTCAACCTTGGATATGATGAAAATCCCAATAAATAAAGTATGATGTGCAGCATACCTCTTGTACTATCCAGACGGAAGCGTAATATAAAAGGCTTTACAAGCCCAAGACCCTTGCACTATCCAGACGGAAGCGTAATATAAGAGGTTTTACAAGCCCAAGACCCAGGATACTGAAACAAAGTGGAGGCAAGAGGATTTGACCGCAAGAGAAGGTAAGCATATCTCTTTAAAATATTTAATGACACTCTTCATGCACAATAGTAACAGCGTTTGAAATCATATTAGTATCCTCAGTTGAGAATTATTCTTCAAAGCACAGGACATGCTGAATTGATGAAATGTCTCAATAATTGATGTAGGATGTAACATTTACCGAGATCAAGAAAATGAATAACATGAATATGGTCGATTCATGAGGGAAACAGGAAATTTGAGAAGATGAAAACACACAGGAAGATTTTGAAGCAGGTGCAACAATCCAAGTAAGAGATTCCAGTTGATAAGCCCTCTAAAGGTGTTGACAGAAAATCTGAAGCTTAAACTTACTTACAACCATAAGTTCATTAGACCAAAAATTCGAAGTTAGCATGTGTTTATAAGGAAACAAAGGAAAACAGAGTCTATATAGCTAAGCAGATATGCAGACCCTTCAGACTAAAAGAACGGACAGGAAAATTTTTAACAGTTAGCAGTTTGCACAGGAGGTAGCCAAGCTTTCGTTTGTCAACTTGCGCAGAAGATATTAATTCCAGACACTTTGCGTCAAAAATATATCGTAGGTAAATTCTTAAATCCTTATCTCTTTGCCTGGAGATATTGCAAGACAATCTTCAGACAGGAAGATCTGGCTTGTCATTTGGAAAAAAGATACAGTAGTCTATATACAGTACAGCAGATAATTGAGAGAAACCTTTACTATGAATCTAAATTTTCAACATATACCTAAACTAACATTAATAAAAGGTTTGTTTAAGGAGCAAACAGCTCAGAAAAGTAATATAGAGATTGATAAAGGCAAGACATGAAGAAAAGAAGTATGGGACTGAAACATCTTCTATGAATGTAAGTTTCTATAAATATAGATCTCATCATTTACCTCAACCAACTCCAACAAAAGGGTTCCCTAAAGGGACAAAATCAAGATTTCACCACAAAGAAGACTTTTGGACAAGAACAAAATAATTCAACATATAATCTGGATATTAAATGCCTGGGCTTGAGCTTTCATTCTCTGCCATGGCCAAAATAGTCTCTTAAAGAGATTATCAAGACCATATTTCAAAACAATGAAACATGATAATGCCACAATTAGCCATAGCTCTTCCCTAAGACTAGTGCACAAGTTATAATTTAAGAAACTGGTATCTTGCTCACTCTCCTAGTCATAAGAAGGCTTCCTTGCAGCACCTTACATCTGAATGACTCCATTCCAGATGAAAAACTGAGGGGTGTTTAGTTGAGGGGATTGGAGGTCTGGAATCGGAATCGAAATAGGTGACTCCCATTCCAACCATTTGGTTGAGAGGAGTCCCATTCCAATTTCGAGGTGGAATGGGAATGGTTCAATTTATATAGAACTCAATCCCTACTCTCCTCTATGGATTCAATTTTTCATTCCAATTCCGATTCTGATTTCGATTACGGTCATGACCCAAACGCTTCGGATGGATTTGGCCATTCCGATTCCCATACCAAGCCATTTTGATTTTCATTCCTATTCTGATTCCGGTTGTGAACCAAATACCCCCTTATAGTTTTCAGGAGTCATAGATGGTCTATGTGATATAAGATACAATCTTGCATACACTTTTTAGGAGGTGTTTGGTTCGCAACCAAAATCAGAATAGGAATAGAAATCGGAATGGTTTGGAATCGGAATCGGAATGACCAAATCCCTCGAAGCGTTTGGCTCGTGACCGGAATCGAAATTGGAATGAAAATTTGAATCCACATAGGAGAGTAGGGATTGAGTTCTATATAGATTGAGCCATTCCTATTACATCTCAGAATCGGAATCGGAATGAGACTCCTCCCAACCAAACGATTGGAATGGGAGTCATCCATTCCGATTCCGATTCTAGACCCCCACTCTTTCCAACCAACATCCCCTTATTATATGTTATACAAAGCGCCTGCACTGTAGCCTATCAAACTTATCCCTCTTTCAGTGAAATCCAATGAACAGGATTTACTTTACTTCACTAGCAAAACATTGAACCAATTCATAATCCCAAAAAGAAATTTCTTTACCATAAAGAATATAATTCAGCAAGTCTTAAAATTTGACCAAATATCTGTTCATTAAATTTCTTCGTGGAACAGCTTAATTGAAGAGACACTACATACATACATCAGATTGATAAGTAAACAATTCACAGTCAAGTATACAAACATGTGCCTCGAATTTGATTAATCGAAATTATAAATAAAGCAGAAAATAAAAGCCATTTAACTTCATAAGCCTCTAGACAAAAATGAGAAATCCTCAAAAAAGAAAAGAATGAAGCCATTGATCAAGCACCTCATATGATACAAATCCAAACACCCAGAACGATAAGAGCGGTACCAAAGAGGTGCAGGCCCGGCCAGCATCTCCTCTCCGGGGATCAAGGCGGAGACGGCGGTGGCGGCGAAGGTGGTGGCATTGGTCGCCGGCAACGCGACGGAGATCGGGGCGCCGCCTAGAATTTAGAAGAAGCGGCGGAGGCGGAGAGATTTATGAGGAAAGAGACGGAGTACTGCCAGGTTAGGAGGAGGTCTAGCGACTGGAGGACGTGCCCAAGGAGGCCGCAGCGGCAGTCAGGTGGCGCCGCCGAGCGTTTCTTGTCCCATATAAGAGCGCCGCGGCGCATGACGGCGTCGGTGGCGCCCCAGATGAGCCCGACGCCGATCATCTTCGCGACGTCGCCTCCCATTGGGCTCCAAATCCGGGGGAGAGCGGCGGCGGTCGCCGGGAATCGAGGAGGTGGAGGAGGACGAGCAAAGGGAGAGATAAAATCCCCGACCTTCATTTTTCTTATTCAAAATGTACCAGTTTTATGACGATTAAATGTTAGCTAATTTTTTTCTCAAAACCTTATAATTAAATGGTAGGATGGTGCCGACTTTACCATCCAGAGCCCCCACGTCAGGTTACTGACGATCGAATGCAGAATACTCGTATCTACGTGAGCCTTCAATCTCAGGAGCTAAGCTTTAAACTGCTTGAAGGCATTAGTTGTATCATACAGGAACCACAGGTAGAGAGAATATGCATTAAGGGCAATTCGACGATCTTTATCAGTTGGATTCGGGACAACATGAGACAACCAGAAGTCTATCCATTTCTTCGTGATATCTGTACATCCCTTTATCTATCTGCGATGCTGTCTATTCGATATATTTTACAGAAGGCGAATGGAGCGACAGACTGGACAGTTTCTTATATCGCTGAGCATACGGATGATTAGATCTGGCGGTAGAATGAGGGTGCCCATAGGCCTTACACGATTTTTTACTTTCCGACTTTATAGATTGTATTCGTATTAGAGTTATTGATCAACTGCTTATATTAAAAAAATAATTAAATAAAAATATTTAATGAGAATTTAATTACCACTCTCCCTTTTACGTCACTGCAAAAAAATTTTTGTTGACTAAAAGTATAACTCCCGGTTCCTCTTTCAAGTTTATCACAACAGTACATTTTTTTGATGTCATTTTATTTTAAAAATATCTAACTTACCATTTGCCCTCATCTTTTTTTTCTTCCTTCGTTCCCCGTCCCTCCCATCCCCTCAAAGCCCTATCTCGCCTCTGTGATCCAGATGCTCCCTCTCTGCCGATGAGATTACAGAGCTGTCGGTCGTTGCCGCCACCTCTGCCTCGTTCCCCATCATCTTCTTCGACGGGGAGCGGGAGGTTGAGATTGGCACCTTCGTTGTTCATCCCACCCTCGACTTCAAGATGTAATATCCCAATCTCGTTTAAACCCCACCGCACGACTCTCAAAGCATCTAAAAAAGGAAAGGAACGATGAAGACTTCCGATGAAGACTTCCACTGGGAGTCTTCTTCCACATGAGTTCATCGGAGAGGGAGTCGAATCCGAGAAGGATTCGGCTTCCCTCTGCTCTATAAACTTCTCCTCCCCTACCGAAGCTAGCCACGATGATCACCAACCCTCCTCTCTCTTCTTTCTCTTCGATTTCTTCCGTTGAAGTCACAGATGCTCTCATTGTGCCTGCCTCAAATCTTTGCCGGAGACACCGTCGGAGCTCGAGGTAAGCCCCTCCCTTCTTCCTCTCCCTCTTCCTTTCTCCCCCTGGCCCTAGGCCTCACCGCCGGCCACTGATTTTTTTGAAAATCACCCTCAAAGCCCACCCTATTTTTTTCTTATTCCGCCCTTTTCTTTCAATTTTCTGACACCGATGGTCACCGCCGACCATCAGTTTGGGTTCTCTAGGCTACGCCGTCGTAGCCCTATGCCACCGGCCATGGCCCCCGATTCGAGAAACAAGAAGGGACCTTACGGTCTCCTGTTCTACCAAAAGAGGTCGTGGGAAGAAGAAGAAAAGAAAGAAAAAAGAGAGAGAGAGGATTTCTCTCTCTTCCACCTCTCCCTTCAGTCTGAACCTCATTTTCTCTCTCTAAAATTTTCTCTCTAGAATTGTTGCTTTAAGATGATTTGTCTCTCTAAGATTGATTTAGTAAATGTCCTTCTTACAATGATTTTGATCGAACTTAGTGAAGAGTCTCAATTCGCAGTCGTTGGACAGCATACCGGCACCCACCTTAAGCAGATCCGAATACCATCAGATTTGATCTATTTGATTTTTTATGGAGTCAATTGTATCATTAATCAAGTTATTTGACTGAACTGATCTTTGATCATCGAGCATCGCCATCGCCATCGCCATCATATTGATTTTTCTAAGGAGAGAGATTGGGGTGGGGGGCCATCGCCATTGCCATCGCCATTGTTAGTGGCGGTCACGATGGTGACCATGAGTTTAGAGGATCCATGAATATCCGATCAAGATGGGGGGAAGAGGGTGGCTGAGGATTACTATTCGATTGGGAATGAGGGAATTCAGATTTCTCGGCTGCACCGACGACGGTGGATCGGGGAGGCACCAGGGCACCAAATTCTTGCCATCCCTATCTATACTGTTACTGTCCTATTCATGATCACTTGTTCACCAAATAGAACGGTCGTTAAATTAACATAGTACATAGTTAACTAACTATGATACATCTTTTAATTAATATGGTACACAGTTAAATGAATATTGCACACAGTTAAATGAACATTATACATAATTAAATTAACATGGTACACAGTTAACTAATTATGGTATACCGTTAAATAAATATGGTATATAGTTAAATGAATACTATACATAATTAAATGAATACTGTGTGCCATGTTAAATTAACATAGTACATAGTTAACTAAATATGGTACATAATTAAATAAATATGATACACAATTAAATGAACACTATACACAGTTAAATGAATAATATATACAGTTAAATGAATATAATATATAGTTAATTAAGTATGGTACACAGTTAAATAGATATGATATACAGTTAACTAAATATGGTACATAGTTAAATGAATACTATACACAGTTAAATAAATAATATACACAATCAAATTAATATGGTACACAGTTAACTAAATATAATATATAGTTAAATTAATATGATACACAGTTAAATAAATACTGCATCCAGTTAAATGAATATTGTATACAGTTAAATTAATATGGTACACAGTTAACTAACTATGATATACAGTTAAATAAATACGATATACAGTTAATTTATCGTTGTGCACAGTTAAATTAACATGATACATAATTAAATTAACATGGTATATAGTTAAATAAATACTACACATAGTTAAATAAATACTGTATACAGTTAAATTAACATGGTATATAGTTAACTAGTTATGGTACACAGTTAAATTAACAAATATACAGTTAACTAAATATGATATACAGTTAAATGAATATGGTACATAATTAAATGAATACTATACGCAGTTAAATGAATAATGTGCACAGTTAAATTAACATAATACACAGTTAACTAAACATGATATATAGTTAAATTAATATGGTATACAGTTAAATAAATACTGCACACAGTTAAATAAATACTGCATACAGTTAAATTAATATGATACATAGTTAACTAACTATAGTATACAATTGAATAAATATGATATATAGTTAATTTATCACTATGCATAATTAAATTAATATGGTACACAGTTAACTAAATATGCTATATAATTAATTTACCATTATACATAGTGATCGTCGATTGGATAGGAGGTGGGGTCGGCAAGATGGTCGAAGACAAGGTCGAGGAGGGCATCATCGGTGATGATGGTGATGGTTTATAGTTAATTTACCATTGCACATAATTAACTGACTAATTAACATCGTATACAGTTTTCTAACCACTGCATACAATTAAATAAATATGGTACACAATTAATTTATCATCGTACATAGATAAATAAACATGATACATAATTAATTATTATTGTACATAGTTAACTAGCTACTGTATATAGTTAAAGTAATATGGTATACAATTAATTAACTTATTACTCCATACAGTTAAATAAACATGAAACACAGTTAACTGACCATTACATACAGTTAAATTAATATAGTACACAATTAATTTACTATTGCATATAATTAAATTAATATGATATATAATTAATTTACTACTGTACATAATTAATTTATCACTATATATAATTAATTTATCATTATATATAATTAATTTATCTTCTCAATTAATTTATTACTTTCTTATATAGATACGTTTTCTCTCATTTCAACCCTCCACTTTATCATACGTAAAGAATAGAAAAAAAAATAATTTAAATTGAAAGTATTTTATTCATAAGAAATAAAGTTAAAATCTCATTAAAAAAAGGATCGGAAGTTAAAAGGTAAAATCTGACCCATAAATGAGCCGGACATTAAAAATCCTAATATTTAAATGTTACAAAAATATGGGACTTTATGTACTCACATTCGGATGGACAATTACTTTAAATTCCTTATTTAGCCCCTCAATTGTTTATGGGCTCTAGAATGGTGTTGGTTAAAGAATATATATATATATATATATATATATAT
>KE505934.1:114646-125127 GCA_000441515.1 Elaeis oleifera | reverse complement strand
CTTTTATTTATCTTATTTTTTAATCAAAATAAATATTCATATTAACAAATAATATATTATAAGTATAAATAAAATATTAATTTATAATATTAATTAATATATGTTTATATGTTTAATAATTTATAGTACTAGCAAATATGTTTTATAGAATCTATTAATTATTAGTATATTAATTAATATAATAATATTTATTTATAATATATTATATATGATTAATAAATATATTTTATGAAATATATTATAGATAGTTTTGATATTATATAATCAGTGATCTTTGATTTTCATAGAATACCAAACATATTACTCATAAATTTTGAAATATTAATTACTGAACCATGGTCCATGTGACCAAACAATCTTAGATCATTGATGATTAGATCACCACATAATTCATATTACTAGTGATCTTAATTTACGGTGGTGATCCTATTTGGACCATTAAACACTATCTTTATATATTGGGACGGTAATCGGCGCAAGGAGCCGCTCTATTTAGTCCCACATCGCTGGTTTACAAATAAATAATGCTTTAAGAGAGAGAAGTCTCGGGCTGTTTTCCGCCGAGCTCAGTAGCGAGGGCTTGTAACCCGAGTGGGGCGCTGGGTGGTCCGGACGCTGGGTTGCGCCTGTGGGTCTGGGTATAGATGGGGGCGTATGGCTGGCTCGCCCATTCCAAGTCGGGTAGCGAGACGCGCTCCTTGGGCGAAGGCCTGGATCGCGCTTCTCTTGAAGCGGAGGGGACCGCGTGAGGCTGGCTTCACAGAGCAACGAGAACCTCCCTCTCTCAACGGTGGAAGGAAAACGGGTCGCCGCACCATGTACCCTCTACGGCCCACGGGCATACCATTAGCGGACAACCATCTTTTTAAACTGCGCTCTGTTTTCGGAACAAAGGTAAATGGTCTCTTCTTTCCAAGTTCTCTCTCCTCTTTTTTTTTTCCTGAAAAACATTAGACCAGAAACTTTCGTTGCTCAAGAAAAATTAGGTTAGCTCCCCCTCTTCACATTTTTTGCATTTTTTAATTTTTAATACCTTAGTAAATTTCAAAGAAATAATTAAAAGACCTGAGAAAAAGGATTCCAATGTGCATACTTGTCATTTATTTATTTTCTTAATTTATTTCATTTTCTTTTTAACCAATGTTATGTGTTCAATTTATTATTTGTTTCTTTATTTTATTCCATTTGATGTAGTATTTTAATTCATATACACGCATCTTATTATTTTTCCCGAGCACGCATTTCACATACTGGATTGCCAGTAACTAATAGACTAACAGTAAGATAGTTCAAAAACATAAGAATATTATAAATAATATATTAATACTGTGCTGTTCAATATCACGATCAATATCAATTCATGCAACCAAGAAAATAGGACAGATATCTTCCACCGATCATATCACTATATAAGCAAGTGCCCAGTAACAATAGACATCACAAATATGTATAGTATACAGAGTACTAGTTAAAGCCACGGAACCAACTTGTCCCTTGGGAGTCTGTAAATAAAAACCCGTAGAATATTTATGTTAATAGAGGAATATTTAACTTAATAGGGGTCTGATCTGATACTTTGCAGGCCATAGATTTGAACATATGGTACAGGGAAAAAGAATTAGGGAAAAAGAAACTCAAAATATATAGTTAAGTACTTGAGGCCATAGGATAGCTGCATTCGTTGATCGATTGTGAGGCCCAGGTTGTCTAGCCTGCAGCAGGCAAACCACATTTTAGCGCTCATCAGCCACCATTCACACAAATTACAAGCACGGCAATCACGCCAAGTCCAAATTGCTCGCCGTATACCATAACTGTGTCTAGCGGTACATATGCCCATTGAATTCATCAACCAATATTCACAGTTGTCAGCGGGCAAGTACAAAAAGTAATAAACAACATGATTACAATATATATTGTTCAAATTTCTTGCCGTATACTGTAACTCTGTCCACCTGAGTTTGTACATGCCAATGAGTTCTTTATAATAGACTAGTACTCGCAAATGAAGATAATTGCTGCTCTGCATTGCTTGAATTTTGCACTGGAAGGACTCGTATCATGATGCAGATCCAATAGCATCCAAAACAAATCAAGCATTTGCTCACCAATCCAAATGTGACTTATTGATGTAGAAGAATTTTAAATGTCACCCACTGTCAAGCTGCCAATTTCTTCAACATTATCTGTCTGGAAACAAAATGAATTGAAAGGATTTTAATTTCTGAAATTATTCAATGTCAAAGCCTATGAAACCCAAAAACTGGGCGCAATTAAAGAAAAGAATCAGCATAATTTGATGCAAGTAATTCTTCCCACCTTGGATTTATACAAAAGGATGTTGATGCGGAGAAGGAACTCTGGTGTTAAAGTGAGCAACTCATGGCAAAGAAAGTTTATAAGGTGGATGAGGCAATGAAAGCTGTACAGATCAAAACATTAGGAAAATGCATCTGATACAAGCATCACGGTGGTGAATGCCTAGCAGAATAAGGTCAGGAGGGAAACACGCGTGCGATGGCATACACGAATATGAGGTAATGGTTCGAAAACAATGAGAATTAGCGGCACTAAAATGTAGCCTTAATTAGAATAAGAAATATAGCATCATAAAGTTGAATCCAGATATTTAAGAAACATTTAGGGTAAGGGTTTCCTGGCTACTGTATTAGCTTATTTCCATCATGGTCACTTATGAAAGACAAAAATTGGCCGGTCAACCCAACAACAGTGCCAGATAAACTGTCAGTCATTATCTCTGCCGATCTGAATCCAACCTACAATAACACATTAATTATCAGTCCTGCTCAGCCAAAGCTAACCAAACAAATAATCTGGAAAATCACTTCAAAAAAAAAAAAAAAAGGAACTCTTTAATAATATTTAGAAGTGCTAATTGTACAAAATTACTTCAAAAAAAACATTACTTGGAATATTTTACCTTATCTAGAAGTATGTCTCGAAATTCACCTGGATGAAGAGTAATTTCATTGTAGTTCACCCTTGCAGTCTGCAAACAATCAGAATTTAGTACATTGGCTGACCAAGTATCCAGCAGTAAGTCTCAATCTGTGTGTCCATATACAGATATATATGGTGCTGGGTTTAGGGTTGGATTTTCCTAAAGAAAAGCTTAAAGTACAGGTACTGGAATAAAATATTAATATTACATTGAGACTACTCAGTCTGTTTGGTAAATCAGTTCATGACAAGTAAATTTAATTGGAAGATTTTATTAACAAAATGCAAGATCAGATTATGTATATATTTTGTACATGCCCATCACTTTGTGCTCAATGATTAAACTCAAGACAAACCCCACCAAATGGGTTTAATTCGCAAATTAACAAGCGATACTGCCTAACATAAGACATGGCCAACCAAATGTGGTTTATCTTCAAGGCACAGTAAAACAAAGGGTGAGAACCAGAATTTTTTTTCCCTTTTAATATTGACCTCCAAGATGAGTTGCAATTTTTCACATCCACTCACTCTCTCTCTCATATTCTCCTCATGTAACCTAGTTCTGGACTAGGTCAAATGGTAGGAAGCAACAGTCTTGAAGAATTACCCCACCTATGATTTGTCATGGCTGCATATAACCAACAGTTGCAAGATGATGGAAGATGCTTCTACAAGCAAGTTGCGCCCTGTTACCTCAGCCAGATTTAAGGCTGTGCAGGACCATTAATTTGCTTATATTGGATACACCTGATCATGGCATGAAATTATACTGTGAGGTCAAAATTTCCACCTTCCTAGGGAAGAACCCAAGTTGTATATGTATGAAAAAAATATTCATTAAAATTCTAGCTGGATCAGTGGAGTGGAAATTTTCTAGAAAGTAGGATGCACGTTCCACAAACGCCAAGTTTAAGAGGAAATAACATGCAGCGAGATGACAATTCTACAGTGTAATAATGTTGGGCAGTAAAAGAGTGCATGGATGTAAGATCAAATATAGCTGTAGATATGTTGATCACGTTCATTAGTTTAAAGCTAAGGTCCTTGAAAAAGGACTATTCCTAACAGATTTTCTTTCGAGTTTTGACAACATACCCAATAATAAACAAGGCATATAATCCATTTACCATATCAGCCTCAACAAAAAACACTACATCCACATGGCTAAGGGGATATTCCTATGATTCAAAGTAATTATTATCTGTTTCATATTTTATAAAAAAGACATATAATATTTTTGATACAAAATAAGGAATATAATATATGACATGCCTTTGAAAAAAATAACTACCATAACATAGAAAAAATTCTCGAGTAGTCTATATTGATAACAAATGATTGAGGTTGAACCTCAAACAAGAGTCATACATTTGGGAAGCCACACAAACACCAATGTGAACAGAAACAGTAACTAATAGTGAAAATATTAATTACCTCAGAAACTAGTCGATTTTTTTATATGAAGACCAAGGCTGAGGCTCCAATAGAAAATCCCACCCTAGCCAAGAAACAAATAATCTAAGATAAGAACAAATTGTCTTGTGGTTCCCAACCTTGTCATACACTAAAGAGCAATAGAAGAATGCTTGACCAAAACAATTCAAGACATACCGGTCTAAGAAGTCTCCATATCTTTACAAACAAAGTAATCAATCCAGCATCACCCCAATTCAGATGGATCCATTTTGTTACACTTAAACTGCAAATGAGAACAAAGCCATTCAGCATGCAACAGGTAGGCCATCTAACAAAGCTTTTAACATGAATAAATGTGAAAAATTCAGGTATAATATTTGTCTTCGAGATATCTATATTTATAATGACTATGAGGCCATTGCCATGAATAAAGGGGAAACACTAAGAATTGTAGCACCTGAATGATTTAAGAGCCATAAACTGAGTATGAAATACTATCTGTGACTATGACCATATAATCAACTTACCAAATAATAGTATCATACTTCTCTGAGCATCCATCCATCCTCTCAACAAAATTTCTTTTTGGAAAGTAACTCTTTTAAAAGATTGCCTTCTGAGAGAGAAGAGACATCATGCCGACAGTGAAATGTTTCCCCATCTGAAGCCCGAGAGACCTTGTGCTTTGAATAATTTGAACCATCTAAAATCTGTGAATCAGATGCCTCCTTCAATCTATGATTTCTCTGTTCTATTCTAGATATCTTCCGTAGATTCCAATTAGCAGCTTCAATCAAACCTAACACATCCAGAGACTATCAAATTATTTCAATGAGAACAATATAAAGAACTAAGGATGCAGCAAATAAGAGAAAAACACAAATAATTCCATAATTTTGACTTATCAACAACTAATATATAACAATACCAGCAAAATGCACCTAAAATTATGAACTTGCAACCTAGAAAAAGTATCAGAAAGCTAAAGCATATGGACAGCATGCGTCGACTGCTGCAATTTGTTGCTCAATTTCAAGCTGATCTTCCAAATTAATTCATGAGTTGAAGTTAACGGACTATAAACTGATAGTCACTAAGCAAAACCATCATCAAGATTTACGAGAAACAACACACATAGCATTAATTTGAGACCAGCTTGGCAAATGCTTCATCCTTGCTCTTGTCAAGAGGTCCACTTCAGGCCTTTCTAGAGCTGTTTTATCATATCCTATCAAACAAAGGCCGTGGGTTCAGTAATTCAATTCACTAGCAGCCTAGCATGCAAGTAGTCACCACAATCAGGGAAAAAGATATAAACATCAGAATGCCTCAGAACAGTAACATAAGGAAAGAACATTTCCCCTTCCCATCAGAAGCAACATCCTGCAAAATGGCTTTTTACAGCTGTTTCACCATTTCCTGTCAAACTCATTTGATCACTACTAATAGTTTGGAAACACCACAAGAAAGGTACCATGTAAAAGAATCAAAACACCTTGGAACGGTAACAAGAAGAATAATGGGGATATCATCCCCAAGAACAATGCAATTGATAAGACCACATCTTACAAGTCCAGCTGAGAGAACCAACATTAAAAGAACAAACGAAAGTCTAGAAAACATAAACTTCACTTTTGACGAAAATTTGAGCAATTACAATACGCCCATTCTTCATATAAAAAGTTAAAAGCTTTAATATATCATTAGAGTAACATTACATTACACCTTTGTAACAAATACATAAGGATTCATAGTATCATAATCCACTCCCTTTAAACTGCAAAAACATATTTCCAACAAATTCCTAAGGCACTGCTTATAGCCAGCAATTTTACCCATAAACACCAAAACAGTGCTACCGAGCATTAGCAAGTCAAGCAAGTGAATTCTCCAACAGGAAAGCGACATTAGGAGTTCCCAATGGATATTATACAATTAGTGTATACAATTTCTCATCTTGCTTAAGAGTTGGACATGAAGCAGCGCTTCTCCAAATCCATAATAACATCTAACAAACTAATGAGATATAACCATTTAAAATTTAATTAACGTAACATTATTTAAGTCTAGCATTCATTGTTGAACATATTCAAATAATTAACAACAGACAAATAATGAACTGAATTAGATGGTTGAATCAGAAAGAAACAGAAATTTTGGGTAAGGTCACCTGCATCAATATCTATTCCAAGAATGCTTCGGCAGAAGAACTTCTTTGCTGCATCAAGGGAAACAAATGTAAGAGGACAGAAGACTGAAGGATGCTGAATAATTATTTTAAAGAGGTCTGACTTAGCTGATGCTGCACAGTTAGGAAATAGTGTCATGCCTAATTCAAAACAGGGCCATGCTTAATTCAAAAAGAAATGAGTTTAACTAACCATTATACGATGAAATAATAACGATCCATCAATACTCCTTCCCTTTGGAATAGCCACCATGTCAAATCATTTGCATAATTAATAAAAAAACCCAATAACACTAAAAGTGAAAACAGCAGTCCATATCTTTTTATTAGTTCATGGGATCAGAACCATCCATCAACTAGTTGGTCCACTTAAGTCATTCGCAAGCATCTTACATGGTGAGATCATGGTCATCCATCAGTTATCTGTTAGTGAACGATAAAAAGGAAGTTGTAGAGGAGCAAGAGCAAAGCATTCGTCACGTACACAAACACCCAGCAAAACCCTTCCCTTTCCTTTCCATAACCTTTCCCTCTCCACTCTCACCTTTATCACCTAGACACTTGTCCTTCCTCACAAACATTGATGCAATTGGACTTTCAAAGGATGGCATATGTTAAAGACGGAAAAGAGGAGAGCAGAGAGAATGCTATGTGAGGATGAAGTTGAGAATAAGGAATTGAATGCCAATAGGAAGCTCTAGGTGGAGGCTTAAGATGATGGGTTTCCCAAGGATAAAGACAAGGGATTGATGTTTAGAAATGGAGATAGCAAGAGAGAATAGAAGAAGGAAAAAAGCATATGACATTGAGACTGGGTTCCATGAGAGACAAACAAAAGAAAAGGAAAAGAAAGCAGCTTATTATGTGAACTTGTTCATCACACCTCGTATGCCCATGATCCTGCAAGGGTGGCAAGAACTGCAGGGCTTGATCCACAAGAAAGTGTCATGACAAAATCAGCGAGAGGGAATCTTACTTATCTAGTCAAAAGGTCTCAGAACAAGTCAAACTTTTATTGGAGTGAACATTCCACATTAGTATCCTGTGAAGATGTAGGAGCCTGGAAACAGGGCAGGGAAAAAAAAATCTAACAATTCACCCTATAGCTTCTATAATATGTATACATAGGCAATTCTTTGCTCTTTTCTCCTTAATGCCCTTTTAGAAACCTTTCAAGACCTTGATGACGATCTCTAAGCTACCTCACGCTTCTTTCTTTTAAAACTTCTATATTACTTTTCCATTGGCTTAAGCATTGCTTTGTGACTTTTAATGGTTAACTTGAGGCACTTGAGGAGATATTTTTAGGCTTGTCATGCATTCAGGCTGCATATGTTCAATGAAAAAAATGCTCGCATCCCCATCACATATATGATGCAAATTTGTGCTGCATAAAAAGATCTTGACAAATTGCTCTTCATGTTTGCTCCTGTACAAAAGATGCTCATAAAGTGCTATACAAAGATTACCTTCATTTCCATGGTTCAATTACTTCCTATAACTTCTCCCCATCCTGAGCATGATTACAATCCACATGTCATGTGCAATTTAAAGCTCATTTCTATATGTCAAGAATGAAGTAACAAGAATTGGTCAAGAATTTTTAATCTTCTCCCAAGGTATAGATACTGCAAAGCATGCATGACCCAAAAAAATTTCTTTGGGTCTTTATCTACTGTTAGGTTTCTTGCATTCGTTTTGCCACAAGTTTCCACCATTTTTTCACCAGTGTTTTCCGCTCTTATCTGACCAATGCAAATACAAATCTTTCTCACAACCAAGCTGTTAAAATTTCTACTTTTACATTACTATAAGATCTCCTTTAGTTTCCCATCATTTTGTTCTGGATGATCATAAATTGTACATGACATTATTTCAGTGTTCAAGTCGACAAGAACATAAGTAACTGCATGGAAAGCTAGATGAATTAAGTTTCACCAAAAACTCCTAACAAATATGCGTGCGCGTGTGCGCGCACACACACACAGCGTTACAGTCATGATAAATAAAAGAAAAAATTAATACAAAACAAATGATGATGTCTGCAGGACACACATCCTACCTATCTCAATGGTTATCAACCCCTGGTTGCAACCGATATCGAGGCAATCCTTTCCCTCGAACCATTCCCTCCTCATAACCGCGAGTCGGGGATCTTCCTTCTGGTTCCGATCTATCTGCATTCAAATCAACACACCAATCTTTCAGCCAAGAGAAGAATGCAGACCATGTAGGACTAAAATTTCCACTCAACCTAAAAATTACAGAGAACAGATAAGTTGTCCAACTAAAAAAGAAATCAAGTCAGTAAGACAAGCTAATCTTGCGAAATAACAGGGTACGATCGGCAACCAGGGTGAGACGAAACCAAGAAATCGAAAAGGATTCCTTGTCACATATCAATAATGTATTTACTAGAACCCGTGGAGTCGGTTTAATTTGGAAGGTGATTAGATTACAGAAGGCTTCTCGATGCAGCGAGAAATCTCGTTCGTGTTCTTCTCGGAAGTATGAGGAGGAAAGCAATCTGGAAAGACTAGGGCACAAGAAGCTCGATCTATTTGGGGTGAAACAAACGATATATAAATAAATAACTGAAATAATATCGGTTTAGATCCAAGAAAGAAAGAGGGGAGAAGGAGAAGTTACTCGATAGCCGTAATAGTTCTTGTAGTTGCCGTAGATGAAGACTTGCTTCCGCTTACGATCGCCGGCTTTCTTCTTTACTTCTTCTTGTGCTGCCATTCCTCTTCTTCTTTTTCTTTCTTTTTTTTTTCTTCCAGTTCTTTCTTTTCGCCTCCTGCTTTGCTTCGCGGCGCTCGGCGCAGAGACCCAAGAGGCGGCAAAACGTAAGAAGGGCGAAATTGCTCACGAAAAAAGAAAGAAAGAAAGAAACCCTCGCCTGCCCTTCTCCAGATGGGACGTTCCGGGTTCGGACCCGGATCCAGATCCACTAAGAGAAAGCATCCAAGTCCAGATCAGAAGGTGAGAAAATGTTCGGATTTGGGTTTGGAACCGACAATGATAGTTTGGCATGGTGTTGGTGCCATACTGTTTAGGTCTGCTTCCGCTTCAGACCCATCTCTCTGCTTGATGATTATTTATGTTTCAATACACCACGGTATACATGATGGTGCATCTGAATCCAATAGCCTACCATGATTCCAAGTCGAAACTATTTTTTTTTTTTGGTTAAAGAGCGTCACTCTTGATTCATTAAATAGAAAGACACAACCATAAGTACATAGATTCTGTTCCATATGCCAAGATACAGTAATAGTCAAGAAAGAACTAAACTTCTTTTTCACAGAGGATTTTGAGCCTTAGACATGGTTGATGATTTATGTTTCAATGCACCACAGTGTACATGACGGTTTGAAGTTGAAACCAATCGCTGCTACACACCAGACCTAAGCCACAATTCACTAGCTCAATATTGTGGTATAAAGAACAAATTTTCTTGTGACATTTGACAGTTTGGCTTCTTTTGGTATCAGGGTTGAGCCACAACATCTGTTATCAGCTTCGAATATAGACTTATCAGGCCTCCGTCGACAGGGACTCGTGTCGTGACAATTAAAACACCGCTGCCGCTTAAAGGGATATTCTTGAGTGTTTTACTTAATTAATTTTTTTAAAAAAATTATTTTAAAATAATTTATTTTAATTATTTATCAAAATAATGCAAACAGGATAAAACGTCATTCAAAATGATATTTTTGATGGCCATGTCACCACCCCATTCCATCTATTTTTCACATGGACGAAAAAAAAATTTTTTTAATCACCAAATCAAATGACATTTTTTAAAACGCCATTTGAAATAGTATTTTAATTTGAAATAGCGTTTTCAAAAATACCATTTCAAATGACATTTCAAAAGCACCATTTGATTTGATGATTTAATTTTTTC
>KE505934.1:78825-91210 GCA_000441515.1 Elaeis oleifera | reverse complement strand
CTTTCTTTTTTTTCTTCTTTTCTTCTACTTTCTGTTTTTCTTTTTTTCGTCACTCTTTCATTCTTTTCCTTTTCTTCCTTCTTTCTTCCTTCTTCTCTTCTAAATTTTTTCTTTCATTTTCTTCTTCTTCTTCTTCTTTCTTTCACTTTTTCTTTCCATCTTCTATTCTTCTTCTTTTCTTCTTCTTTCCTTCCCCGGGTTTCGAAGTCTCGACTCCATTCCAATTCCATTTTCTCATAGAAACAGAATGGGACGGCTAAGATGCTCTCCATCCCATCGGAACCCTCCATCCATCGGAACGTAAAATCTTACAAAGAACCTATCTCAACATCACTGCTTTTGATTGATAAATCATAAAACTTTCCATATGACTAGCATGCAGTTGGTGCTAATAAAGCTACTATAAATGTGAAACTCAATTTGCTTCTCATGTTCCTACAGCGCACGTGCTTGACTGCGGGATTCCTGCATTCAAAATTGATGGAATGAAGAAAGCAGGATATGCACGTATTATTTGTCAACATGATAGCTTTTTTTTTCCTTAATAAAAAAAAATCTCAGATCCCCATGTTTCTTGGTCCAATTCATTGTCACTTCTCACTAGTTAAAGATGAAAAGAAAGAAAGAACATCGGGAAAAAAACAAAAAAGTGGTCTAGATTATGAATTCACGCCTAAGCTACGTTATGTGGCATCAATAGGTTTCAAATCTTTATAAAAAAATAATTATATATAAAAACAGATTAGAGCATGAGAAAGTATGGATGGCCATGATTCCATCAAACCATTTTTTTAATATCATCATTTGTGACAAAATCAATTTTTCTTTCAGTTTTCAAAGTTTGATGTCGCCATGTATAAATGGTATGTTAACGGTTGTAGTTGACAGCATAGCAGGTAGGTTAACACAGGTTCTGGACAGAAAATTACAGATTTTGACAAATTCCTATATTTTTCACATCAACAAAATAAGTACAAACGGATTTTCTTAGTGAAAATTTACAGGTGTTAAAGTTTTCACCTTAGCCATCTTGGCTGTAGGCAATATTATGCTGTATACTTTCTTACATTTAAATAATAAATAGGATAGGCTTATCCTCCCTTTTCGGCAAAAAAAAAAAAACACCTGTTGTAATTGACAACAAATGTTCTAAGTATGAAAATTTTCATATGTGTGCATGCACTTTGCACGTGCAAATGTCATCAACTTCTTTCTAGTTCTCTGTGGATTGTCATATGAAATAATATGAGCACCAATAGTTTGATCTGTTCTTAAACCTTTTATTATATCCAATAACTACCGATGATCATAATATATGAAAGGAGATATAAAGAATTGGTTTGTTTGAATATTCATATACTGATTGATGGTTGATCTGCTAAAACTATCCCAAATGAGCAATTTTCACTTGAATATATTTTATGGACGTTCCTTGCATCTTTCGTTGTATTATTGGATGGAATGTTTGCCTTGGCAAGGTCAGATGTCAGGACTATAGTTGTCTTGGGGTCAGATAAACACAATTTATGAATTATACTATTATATTCACATGCATGATAACAGTTTCAACGAAATAAAAATTCACAGCAATGATCAATGAATCAATAGGGAGTCAAATCTACTTGAAATATTTACATAATGACTCTCCTCAGGACAGAATCGCATTCAACATGGCTAACTAAATTTTAAGCACCTTTCTTCTCAAAAAAAAAAAAGCTAATCTTCCTAGTGCCTGACAGATGTGAAAAATACCAAACATTTGATTATTAGCTAAAGGTGCATTTAAAGTGATGCAGAACTTAGACCCTGATGTCAAATTGGCTTTTTGGCTCGGTTGCGGCCAATCTTCTATTGTACCCATCATCGGAGAAGAGCATCTACAAAAGAAGTCCTCATTGATCGAAATTGTATCTAACGAAAATCCTCCGATGCTTAAGTCAGTGGGAAGTAGTGAACAGCAGATGAAGAATATTTGAAAATGGTAAAATCTCAGTCCAGAATTATCTTATCCATACTGTTCATTTATCTTCCTTTTATAAGTGATTCAGATGTAACCGTCGAGCACGTAGTCTCGTTTTTATAGCACTAAATTATCAGGCCATAATGATGGAGTTAATGGGCTATTTATACCCATTAATGACCGTGGCACGTATTTGATAACCATTTAACGGTTAGATATGTAGGTTTCACACATTCCATTCTTATGTGATCGTGGAAAATAAGCTGACTATATGTCAGTAGATCCGAGTGAGCATCAGTTGGTAACTCTGATATATCGATGGTTTTCAATCGGAGATTAATCAAATTGTCCATTGTTAGTTGATAATAGCCGACTGTCAGTCAGTCAACTGATTGTTAGCCAGAGTATTGTGTTTATAAGGCCGATGTAGAGTCAGAGTTGGGGGTTAGTTGAATTATCCAAACAGTTGCCCCCCACTTCCAAGTTCAAGATGGTCTGACGTCTATATTGTCATGTGATCTATCACGTTGGATGAAGAGAGTTGTCACGTACTGCCTCGAGCCCCAACTCGACTGCTGGTATTAATGACTTTTTAAAATACGAGAGATCTCTAACTATTTTGTTGTTTCGATAGTTATGAAATCATCATTGGGCTATCATTTCAAAAAGACAATTCGATGCCCAAAAAATCTGGACGATTTGATTCTGACTAACAGATCTTGGCCACGTATCCAAATGTCATTGGCCCTGAGCTGTTCATGCGAATAATAGTGAGGTGGCATGATTTGGGAGCAGGTGTGTCGAACGGTCCGATCAATGATCGATTTCGATGTCGCCACGTGTCAACATCTGAAGAGATCCTAATTTTATCCGGACCGTTGGGGGTCCTATATATAAAGTCACTTTCATCTAAATTTCACTTTTACATTGGTCGCTTCTTTGCAATAGAAGGTTCTGCCGGAAGATTATCTCAGTACTAGGAGCTCTCGGGTCTTGTTTCTCGCACAATCCTTTGGCTTCAGGTTGAGTTTCCTTGTCTTTCTCTTTAGGGATTTTTTTCTCCCTTTAGGGTTTCTTTTCTCTTCTTAGTTCTCCATTTTTCATGGCTAGTAAAAAAGCTTCTTCTTCTCAAGATAGTTGGTCGGAGAATCCGATCGACGATTCTCTTTTGGGTCTAAAACGAAAGTTTCTTCCTTATCTGGGCCCAATGTTGATCAGCTCCGAGAACAGTATCGTATCCTGGAGCAGTATCAGCTTTCTGCTCCTGGTCTGGACGGTCGGGTGAATTCTCCTCCTCCGGACCAGGTTGCATTTTATGTCGAGGATCTTCAGGTCGGTCTTCGATTCTCGATTCCGGAGTTTGTCCAAAATCTTCTTAATTACTATGGCCTCTGTCCTGCTCAGCTGGCTCTGAACTCCGTCCGACTGATCATCAGTTTCATCTTGTTGTGTCGGCTTATCCCGATCGAACCTCGTCCTTCTCTCTTACGGTCTTTTTCATCCTTCATCCTCATCCGAAGGTCAAGGATTGGTGGTTCTTTAATCCGAGGAAAAGCCTTTCTTTTATCACCAATCTTCCATCGTCCATTCATGGATGGAAAACCAATTTTTTTGTCTCTTCTTCTTTTCTCTGGGGCTTTCCTTCGTGCTGGAATAATCCAAGAACTGGCTCCAATGAGAACAATCGGGTAGAAGCCGATGATCGGGAAGACTTTCTTCGACTGAAAGACATAGCAGTTTCACCGCAACGAGAGCTGATGACCGAACAAGCTCTCTACGATGCCGGACTTAGTTCGGTCACTTCTTTAGGTATAATATAGTTGATCACTTTATTTTCTTGTTTGTTTCTAAACTTTATACTGATCTCTTTGTTCTGATTGTAGCTATGCAGCCAAAGATACGAGTATCAGTTGCCAATATCCGCTCGCACGCTGCCAAGAAGAAAGCAACAGTTGAAGCTAGACCCTCTCGACCGTCGAAGAAGAGTCGGGTTGTCACTCCGTCAGTACCGATGAGAGAATCTGACATTCCATCGGAGATAATTCCCGAGCCAGGCTTGGCGTTGTTGGCCCCGACAACGCTTCCTGAGGTGCCGTTTGCTGAAGATGGGATGGCAGAAGACAATGGAGCTGCAGCAGTACCATTGACGGCTCCATCAGTAGAGGTTCGGATCGGAGTGGGAGTCACGGCCGAACCCGAGCAATTTGCGGCTGCGCCAGTCGTTCCTCCAGCAGAACATTCTTGGGTACAGTCGAGCACCGACTTTTGGTGGTCTCAAGCGCTCGACCGCCGACTGGAGATTGGGGGAAGGCACCAGTGACTTCAGCCGATGATGGGTCATCTACGGGCCTTCCAACATTTTTCGACATCAAGATCTCCGAAGGTGAGTTGGCCTTTGCCAATCTGGCATTGGCCAAGTGGCTCATCGAAGCTGCTCTTCTCCTGACTGAAAGGAAGAATAGGAAGAGCCGGATGGTGGTCGAGATGTTCTCTTCTTTCTACCTGATGATACTTGGGGTAATCTTCCGACATTTCTCTCTCTCTTTTTTTATCTGATTTGACTTGACTTGTCTTCTATTTTCAGTGGGCGCACGATATGCATGCTCTAGAGAGCGGGTATCGAAAGATCGCCGACTTTCGTCGGTCCTGGATGGACAAGGTGTCGGCTGCTAATGTTGAGAAGACTACTACCCTCGAACATCTTCAGGCAGCAATCGAACGGAAGGCAAAGCTTCAGGAAGAAGTCTCCCATCTGACAGCTGACCTTTAGTCCTCCAAAGCCAATCTTGAGTCGGCTCATCAAAACATCACATCCCTTGAATCCCAAATCAGGAGTAAGAAGCATTCCATCCATCAGCTTCGGAGAGAAAGGGATGGATGCATTGATGAACTTGAAGCAGAGCATGGAAGGCATCGGGCCACCCTAAAAAGGCTGGCATTGGTCGATGCTGAGTTGGCCTCCGCATGAGCTGAAGTAGAGTCGGTGAGGGAAGCCCTGAGTCTGGCCGTCGAGAACTTCAAAAATTTTAAAAATTCAAGGAAGAAATTCTCGAAGGCGGATATGCTTCTTACTACGTCGGATACGAGAACGATCGAGATGTGATCGAGAAATTGTACCTAACCTTGGACTTGAGCAGCATCATTCCTCCTGGTTCGGGAGATGAAGCTGCTGAAAAGGGCACTGCGCCGACCGAAGATGATGCGTCAATTACACCAGAATCTGCTCCAACTATTGAAGTTGCGTTAGAGCAAGATGAAGACAATGACTGGTGATCGGTGTAGCATTTTTTTTCTTTTGTAATCAGATAAATTTGTAATCAGATCTTAGGTCCAATTTTGTAACTTTTCCTTCAATGAATGAAAAGAAAAATTTTTCAAGTATAAACTTTTTCTTATTGTGTACTTTCGATATTGTAGAATTATAGTCGGACAACCGAATATCGATCGATGAGTCGAACATTTAGTAATTACTATAGAATTTGTCTGTTAGTCGAATATCGATTGACATACCTTATCTTTTAGGTATTTAGATGGACGGTGATAAGCCGAACATCCTGCGACTAACTGTAGTCAAATCGGTATGTCTAGATATTTGATAAATAGTGGTAAGTCGAATATTCTTCGATCGATCGTAGTCAAATCGATATATTTTCAATTCGATCGGGATCGTATTGGCATAGTATTTCGTTTAGTTAAAACTAAGTCGGCATAAGTAATTGTTCGACTAGAGTTAATTTTTACAGTAAAAAATTGAGATATAGTCGGCATCGAGATACAGTCGGTGTATCGATTTTTATAGTAAAAATCGAGATATAGTCGATAAGAATCAATCGTTCATTCATCGATCTACTATCATTTTGTAGTTGGCCGAAGCTTTCATAAATCTGAAATTCAATGTTTCATTTTAAACATTGTACATATGAACAACTTTATTAATAATACATTTTAAATTATCGGTATTTCAGGTCCATAGAATAGTTGTTCCGTCAAGAGTTTCTAACCAATATACGTCCGGTCGAAGTGTCTCGGTTATTCTATAGGATCCTTCCCAATTTGGAGATAATTTTTTTGATCCAGAGGTCTTGAAACTTCTGCTTTCTTTAGGACTAGATCTTCTGGATGGAAGACCTTCGGCTTAACTTTTGCATTATAATACCGAGCTACTCTTTGTCGATATGCTGCCATCCGAATTTGAGCTTGCTATCGGACTTCTAGAAGTAAGTCTAAATCGGCTCTCCGACATTCTAAATTGCTCAGCTTATTGTATTGTTCCACCATTGCTGATGGTAGTTCGATCTCAAGTGAGATCATCGCTTCTGTTCCATAAGTCAGATTGAATGGTGATTCTTCCGTTGGTATACGAGGAGTTATTCGATATGCCCATAGGATCAGATACAACTCTTATATCTCGAGACCTTTAGCTTCATTCAGTCTGGTTTTAAGTCCATGCAAGATTGTTCGGTTTACACTTCCACTTTACCGTTGGATTATGGATGGCCGACTGATGTGAGTTTGTGCGTAATATAAAATTTTGCACAGAACTCTTTGAAGTTCTGATTATCGAATTATCGACCATTATCGGTGATGATGGTATATGGTAGACCGAATCTGCATATGATTGACTTCTGAATGAAGTCTTCCATCTTACTTTCAGTGATCTGTGCCATAGGTTCAGCTTCCACCTATTTGATGAAGTAATCAATGGCAACTACTATGAATTTTCTCTGATCAGATACCGGAGGAAAATGACCAAGTATATCAATTCTCCATTATGCGAAGGGCCATAGTGCAATAATTGATATCAGCTGACTGGCCGATTGATGTTGTATATTTGCATAGTTTTGACATGATTCACTTCTTCGGATAAGTTCAGCTGCATCTTTTTCATGGTAGGCCAATAATATCCTTGTCGTAAGACTTTGTAAGCCATAGATTTGTCCTCCAAGTGATTTTCATAAATTTCTTCGTAAACTTCTCTGAGTGCGTAGTCGATATTTGCTTGTCTCAAATACTTCAGTAAAGGAAGAGAGAACGACCTTTTATAAAATTAGCCATTTATCAAAATATATTGCGAGGCCATCCATCTAAGTCGTTTGACTTCTAAAGAATCTATTGGTAGAGTTTCATCAATCAAGTACTGGATGATCGGGTCCATCCAGCTTGGTTATCATTGAGTTGTAGTACTTCTTTGACTTTATCAATACTCAGCTGTTCAAAACATTCGACGAATGTCCTACCCAGTGAGTTGAATGATGTAGTTGCAAGTCGAAAAAGTACATCAGCTCGAGTATTTCTGTTCTTGGGATGTGAGAGATCTCAAAATATTTAAGGATCGATATAAGATCTCTCACCTTCTGAAGATACTTCATCATAATAGAGTCTCAGACTTCAAATTCGCCCTTAATCTGCCCGATAATCAATTATGAGTCGGTGAAAACCTTCAGACTGTCAATATCAAGTTTCTTGGCAATCTTCAAGCCGGCTAGGAGAGCTTCGTACTTGGCTTGATTATTTGAAGTTTGAAATTGAATCGAAAGATATATTCAGTTAAAATTCTTTCAAAATTGATGAGGATGAGACCAGCTCCACTGTCCTGTGCATTGGATGCTCCATCAATATATAACACCACATTGATGCTAAGTCGGATCCGAAAATTGCAACTTACTTTATTTTGTCGTTGGATTCATCTTTGGGATTATTGTCTGGTATAATACACTCGACGATAAAATCAGTCAAAACTTGTGCCTTCATCGATGGGCGTAGACGATATTAGATATCAAACTCGCTGAGTTTTATTATCTATTTTGTCATTCGACCTGAAGTATCAGGTCGGTATAAAATCATCTTCAACGGCTGATCTGTCAAGACGATAATGGGATATGCTTGGAAGTATGGGCGAAGTCATTGTGATGATATAATTAGGGCGTAGATCATTTTCTCTATCCTTAAATATCTTATTTCGACATTGTGAAGCACTTTACTGGTGTAATAAATAGGTCGTTGAATTTGATTTTCATCCTCTTGGATGAGTACCGAGCTAACTGCTTCTGTTGAAGTTACCAAATAGAGATATAAAATTTTCCAACCTTTGATTTTGTAAATAGTGGTGGAGAACTAACTACTTCTGTTAAAGTTACCAAATAGAGATACAAAATTTTCCAACCTTTGATTTTGTAAATAGTGGTGGAGATGCCAGATATCTTTTTAGATCTTCGAAAGATTGTCAGCACTCATCTGACCATGTGAAGTTCTTTGTTTGTCTCAAGATCTTGAAGAAGGACAAACATCTTTCTGCCGATCTTGGTATGAATCGACTGAGTGCGGCGATCCTTCCATTAAGTTGTTGTATCTCTTTCTTGAAACTTGGATGCTTCATATTGATGATAGCCTATATTTTCTCGGGATTGGCTTCGATTCCTCACTATGACATAAAAATTTGAAGAATTTTTAAGAAGTTATCCCAAATGCACACTTAATCGGATTTACTTCATCTGATGTCGTCGAAGTGTGTTAAAGGCTTCTTCTAGATTCTGAACATGATGAGTAGTTTGAGGGCTTTTTACCAGTATATCATCCATATAGACTTTCATATTTTGCTCAATTTGTGTCTTGAATATTTTGTTGACTAGCCATTGATAAGTAGCTCCGGTATTTTTTAAATCGAAAGGTATTACTTTATAACAGTAGATGTCTTTATCAGTTACGAAGGCTGTGTACTCTTTGTCTTCAAGTGCCATTCGAATCTGATTATAGCCTGCAAAGATGTCCATGAAGCTTAAGAGTCGGTGTCCCGAAGTCGCATTAACTAGTTGATCAATTTTTGATAAGAAAACTATCCTTCGGACAGGCTTCATTTAGATTTGTATAGTCGATACAGATTCTCCATTTCTTATTGATTTTTCTCACTATCTCTATATTGGTGAGCCAATCGGGATAATTAGCTTCTCTGATGAAGCCAGCTGCGAGGAGCTTGTCGATTTCTTTGTCGATGACTTTCTGCCTTTCAGGAGCAAAAGATATTTTTTTTATCTCATCGGCCTAACTTTTGGATCAATGTTTAGACGATGGGTTATTATCTCCGAAAGAATGCCTGGCATATCAGTAGCCGATCAAGGAAAATATCGATATTTACTCTTAATAAATTTATTAGTTGTTGCCGCTCCGGATCAGGCAACTACGATCTAATTTGGACTGTCTTCTCAAGATCTTCTTTTTTAATAGGATGAAAATTAATTGCTCGACTGATTCATCCATTTCTTTATTTTCTCTTTGATCCAATTTATCAACAGACAAAGAGTCTTTAGGTTGATTATTTTGTGTAGAGACCAGAAAATAGCATCGGACGAGTTGTTGATCTCCACGCATCTCTCCGACTCCATTTCTTGTTGAAAATCAGACCAATAGATGATATATTGAGACTACTGCTCTTAGGACATTTATTCCAGATCGTCTGAGTATGGCATTATAAGCCAAAGAAACTCGGACAATCGTGAATGTTAAGAGAACCGTACTCTGTCATAGATCTGTTCCGATAGTTAGTGGAAGAGTAATTTTTTCTTACATGGTAACTGCATCTCCAGTAAAACTGACTAATGGCATCGAGACTCTCCTGAGTTGATCAATCGGTAGTCGCATTCGAAAGAAAGTCGAGTAAACAAAAATCTGTTGAGCTTCTATTATCAACTAAAATTTTTTTTACATCATAATTTACTATCACCGTCGAAACAACGACAGCATCATCATGAAAAGTTTGAATTTTTTGAATATCTTCTTCCGAAAAAATAATTATATTATCGAGTCATCATTTCTTAACCAACGCTTCTTCGGAAGTTGCCCCCCAGTTCTTCAGTCGCCCGAAGATCATATTGATTACTCCCACCGTTGGTCGATTGTTAATTATCTCCCCAGCTTGTAGCTGAGGTTGTTGATCGGTGGGAGGTTAAGTCGGACGATCTCGTCAGAATTTTTCGAGGTAGTCTCGTCGAATCAGGGCCTCTATCTCATCCCTAAGCTGGATGCACTGTTCGGTGTCGTAATCATGATCACGATGGCACCGACAGTACTTCTTCCTGTCATAGCTCCTCGATAGTGCTTTCATCGATGGGGGTGTCTTAGATACTCCTCTCTTTTGATCTCTATCAGAATCTGCGCACAGAGAGCAGAAAGAGGAGTATAGGAGTCATACCTGCCATAGCTGTTCGGCTTCGAACTCTGTCGTCGAGGTAAAGCTCGCTTACTGGTAATTGGCTGACTTGATTCGGTCAGAGCTTCACTTTCTTTGTTTCTTCTTCTGATCTTTCTTTCTGTCTGACGTCGGTCAAAAGCAGCTCCATCTGCACGAATATACTTGTATACGCGCTCTAAAAGTTCAGCATAGGTCCGAGGGAGAGTTTTGTCGAAAGAATACGTGAATCTGGATCCCCTCAGATCCCTCTTCATGATCGATATGGCCATATCTTCATTGAAGGACCTCAAGTATAGCCGTGTTAAATCAAGCCACAAAATCTCTCAACATCTCTGTCTCACCTTGCTTAATAGAGAAGAGACTGTTTGATGTCCGTGACATCCTTCAGCTAGTACTGAAGTGGGCCACGAAAGAATGCTCGAGCTGTTCGAAGAAGTTAATGCTTTCCAACTGAAGTCCGGAATACCAGGCTCGAGCAGCCTTCCGAATAGTCACCAGGAAGCTGATGCATAAGAGGGCGTCGGTTGCCCTCTGAATCATCATGAGAGCCATATAACTCTCCAAATAGTCGATCGGGTCGGTGGAGCCATCGTATGGCTCCATCTGCGGCATCTTGAACCGAGATGGAATCGATTCGTCTAGGATATGCTGAGAGAGAGGCTGGGCAGTGTGAAAGTCATAGTCGTTCAAGGACTTTCAACCTTCCATCTGAAGTCGAGCAAGTTGACGATCGATCTCCTTGAACTTGCGTTCATAGTCATCGAACTACCGTTGCAGAGAAAACTAGGGGTAGAACCCCATGAAGAGCTTGAAGATGGAGAAGCAGAAGGCGTCCATGGTCTTTCCCTTCCTGATACTATGTGCACGAGAAGGAGAGGGAGAACGCCACGAATGATAGATGGCACAATGGGAATATCGAGAATGCGGTTGTCTATCTCGGTAAGAGTGTTGAGACGATCGTTGTGCCGGAGATGAGGAGGGTGAATGCCGTGGTGGACGGCGACTGTGCCTAGATGGTATTAACTGAGCTACCGGCTCCTCCGCCGACAGCTGCTGCTACTGAGTTTGTTGCTACTGGAGGCTTTGGACCACCTCCATTAATACTTTTATTTGCTGCATAAGTGCAGCAATTTGCACGTCCGTAGTAACCACAAGATGCGAAGAATTGGGCTCTGTCACTAAAAGTGGGAGAGAAACATCTTCCCGACAGAAAGACTGCCTTGCTGATCCTGTCGAATGTTGAGCTCTGATTTTTGACATGATTGTTTGTATCCTTGTCCCTTCCTGGCACGTCAATCTGTTGCAGCCAATCTCCTATTACGTCCGTCGTCGGAGAAGAGCACCTGCAAAAAAATTCTCACTGACCGAAATTGTGTCCGACGGAGACCCTCCGATGCTTAAATCGATGGGGAGTGGTGAACAGCAGATGAAGAATATTTGAAAATGATAAAATCTCAGCTCAGAATTGTCTTACCCATGTTGTTCATTTACCTCCTTTTTATAGGTGATTCAGATATAACTGTCGAACACGTGGTTCCACTTTTTATGGCAATAAATTATCGGACCATAATGATGGAGTTAATGGGCTGTTTATACCCACTAATGACCGTGACACGTATTTGATAACCGTTTATAACGGTTAGATATATAGGTTCCGTACATTCTAGCCTTGTGATTGTAGGAAGATAAACCAACTATATGTCGGTAGATCCGAGTGAGCATCGATCGGTAACTCTGATATGCCGATGGACTTCGATCGAAAATTAACCAATTGTCCGTTGTTGGTTGATAATAACCGACTGTCGGTCGGTCAACTGATTGTTAGTCGAATATTGTGTTCACAAGGACGATGTAAAGTCAGAGTCGGAGGTTGGTTGAATTGTCCCAACAGGAGCTCAATCCATGCTTTTAAGAATCATAGAAGAGGTTTGGTTATTTATTGTTCTCCATTTATAGCTAAGGAACTAGATCCACTATGAAAAAGATATCGGCATATTCATATTCATATTTATTTATTTAATAATATAAATATATATAAATATTATTTAGATATAAAATTTATATTTATATTTATTTTAAATAGATATAAATACAATTTAATCAGTAGAAGCATGAATATAATTATGGATATAAATTAGATAATTAAACTTTATAATTACATCATGAAAATATTATTAAATAAATAATAAATCTAATTAATAACATATTAATATGATCATATATTTTTTAAAAAAATTAAT
>KE505934.1:65394-78716 GCA_000441515.1 Elaeis oleifera | reverse complement strand
ATAAATTAGATAATTAAACTTTATAATTACATCATGAAAAATATTATTAAATAAATAATAAATCTAATTAATAACATATTAATATGATCATATATTTTTTAAAAAATTAATAAGTACTATATAAAATTATATAAAATTATGTGTAAATTCAAATATCCACATATGAAACGCATAGTTGTCTATCCATATTCATATCTATTTTTTTAATAAATATTAATATAAATATGAATTTTAATCGAATTTTAAATTTTATTCATATTCAAATTAATTTAAATATAAAATAATTTAAATAAATATTATCTATATCACTTTTACTCTTTTTTATAGCACAAAGGGCAAGCGCATGCAAGTAAATGAATGTGCTCACGATGATAATATATTAATAAATCTAAAAATTCATTTATGGGACAAAACCTGCCACATCTCGTAAATGAACACTATTAAAAAGAAAACCCTCCTAAGGTAACCAACTACCGTCAAATCTTTTGTTTGAGATTAGCACCATCAATTAGGGATCTTATTATTGTCTTATTCTCAAATCCAAAAACAAATGAAAGACATAAATAAGCTCTCATGAAAATGTTTTTGACTACATAGCTGAAGAGGAGACAGAGGAAACATTGGGTTGGCTCCATGATTGAGCTTTCATCTTCTTAGCCCTCTTAATTTGCTTTATGATGTCCAGCCGTTCCTTTGAATATGGCGATGGAATCTATTACCAAGCATTGAGGTTTTAAGAGTAAGAAATAAAATCTGATTAGATAATTCTTTCCATTTCAAGACCTGTTGATACGCAACTTGAACTACAAATAGTGATCGTATAATGTGTGTGTGTGTGTAGTAAACTTACCAAGCGAGGGATGTATCTCTTAATCGCAGTCAGAATAGCTGCATGGCCTATAGCAGTTACCTGATCATATGAGTCAAAATTGAGTTAGTCTTTGAAAAAGCTTATGGTTCATACATTCCAACTGGTTACAGAAAATATTTACTCCATTACAAACAAGCTGATACAAATAAAGTCAAGCTTTGCACCAGACAACTTGAGAGCTTTACTTGTAAGCTTTGGCCCTTCTCTTATTTTAACCATGACTCAACCACTGTCAGTGAATAGAAAAATCCTTGTGTACCTACTATATATGAAATAAATTAAAAAAGCAAAGATGCTCTTAACCATGTACTCACTGGAAGAAGCGCCAGAATTGCAACAGGAATAGCACAGGCAATATCAGTTAATGTCACAGTGATCTTCTTTCTTTCCCTCTCAGTAAGTTTGCATCCGAAAATTTGCTTTTGGATAAGACCAACCGAAACCAGTAGATCTAAAAAGAGCAACCGAGTTCCCATCCATATATCCTTAATCACAGTTCACGTCAGATGGTAAGCATCCATAAAATGTTAATAGTAATAGATGTTTGTCTAACACATATTAAGCAGGTGCCAGTCTTACATAGATTGTAGCTAGCAGAGAGTAGCTAGATCTAATAAAGAAATTCTGATTAATTGTTGCATCCATGGCTTCAGGAACATGAAGCTCGTCGAGGATCTTATCGGAGCAGCTAGACTGCAATATAACAAGTGTTCAGCACTTAATACAAACAAAGTGCTTCACATTTTCAAATAGCAAGAAGAATGTTAATTGGGTAGTTTTCTCCTTTAAATTTCTAATTGTCTTCAAGAAGTTACACCCAAATTAGTAAAACCTTCAAATGCCAAGGACCTGCACAAAAGATACATTTCAAAGCAACACTGTCAAATAGCTTGTAATCTGGTCTTATTTGGATGGGCGCATAGCAAGAAATTTGCAGTTGTTGACAATGAGATTTATGATAATGCTTTTTCACATTGATAAAGTCACTAATAAGAATGATACAAAATGAAACATATTTATTACTCATGGAAATCTACTATATAGTTCTTCTAAGTTGTAGCAATTTCTGCAGGAAGAGTAACTGCATAGCTCACAGGATTATAAATGCTTGCTAACATATGCGAAAGAACAAAAGAAAAAAAGACCAATCAATTGATTCAAGTTTTGTACATCAAAGGTTGAAACAAGTGAAACTTTTCAATACTTCTGCCCGTCATGGGACCTGGCACTGGCTTCTCATAAGTCATCCCCAATTATAGATGTTACAAGATAGCTTCATTACCTTGTTTATACCTGAAGCATATGGAGGTTGCTTTCAGTGATATCCCTGGTCATTGGATCCCCACAACACCGGTGTCGCATTCTTATGGTACCAATGTCCCATAGATGTGTCATTGGCTCTGGAAATTGAACTCGAGTAGCTTTCCCCAACCACTGTTTGATAGAAATTTGAAAGTCAAACATGCAACCATTTTTCTTAGAAAAAAAAGGAAAAACAAGCAAACATTTTGAAACAGCCAGTTTGTCTCTGAAAATTTAGCTGTTGTTAATAGTAGAAGAATCCATTGCCAATACCAACTTACCATAATCTATCATAAGCAGCCCAATAATCTTCTATACAAATAACTAGTAGATTCTTGCTGCAAAATGCAGTAGCATAAGTCTTCCTTTACTAAGGTGACCAGAAGTTCATGTGAAAATGAAATGGCACACCATTTCTAACCTTCGTTGTAGATATAACACCAACTTAGCATCAAGAGATGCTTGGGTCTTCTTGCTGTAGTGGGAAAAGCTTGAAAACATATCTGAGCAAATGCCAAAAACAGTAGATAGAATTATTTCTTTCTCTGCTTGCAAAGCATGTTGTTTTGACCGCTTTCTTTCCTGATGCCTCATGCAGGGCACTGCAGGATAGAAGTCGAGCCATCCAAGTTCCTCACTCACAACCTATTAGAAGAATAATCATGTTTGAGGAAAATTTTGACTCAGTTTAAAAGCATTTAATAGTATATGGTCTGAACCACTGAATCATGCATCATGACCCGAACCCAGTCAATCATGGGAAAAGAATAACTATAGTAAATCAGAATAATCATTTCATATATTCATTAAAGTATTACATTATAAGTTGGTTGCAATTAAAAATGACAAAGTTTAGCATGCAATACTAAACCAAACTCTTGATAAAACAATTCAAAAATGATAAATTAATGACCTTCAGTTTATGGATCATCAACATTCTTCATTAGACATGGGTGATTTTAAAATTTAGTAAGATCTGCACGCAATTTCAAAATTCCATTTTGACATTCCACAGCACTTAGTCAAGACTTACCTCCATAAATAGTTGATACATACATATGGAGGATAACTCTGGATACAAGAAAAGGATACCACATTCCAAGTAGCTGTTGCAAGATGAAAAGAATCAATAAAAAATGAATATGAATATAACTTCTTGGATATGCTCTTGGGAATGTGAAGAAAATCACCAGATGAAGTCCTTGACAGGTTCATCAAGATCCTTTATATACAAATGGGATAAGAATAATCTTGTCTTCCTTCCTAAAAATGCAAACAGTCCCAGAACTGCCAGATCCCTAGCTAAAACCTGCCAAATAATTACTGTAAAAATGATAGGAGCATTAAATTCTGGTAAAGAAGATGGAAACTGGATGAGATTATGAAGCTGGGTGCAAGATCATATATCTAATAGCATATTGAGAAATTGCTAGGTAAGATATTTCTTCTGTCCCATCTTAAGTGCACATGACAATCTTGTGACAAAAATAAAGCTCTTTTTTCAAAAAAAATCATAAAATCCTACGAAAATGAAAACTACACAAATTTAAGTGCCCAGCAAATGCTAGTGAATGCTTGTTCCCCTAATAGTAAGCAGTCTTAAAGAGCAAGCAATATCTAAGAAAATGGATTAAAAAATATTTGATAAAACAAGGCTAACCTGCATGTCGCAAAAGCTCCGCAGATTTGTAATGACACTTTCTCTATCAAATGCTGCTACAAGCTTTACTTCGAGTAATCTCATCCAAAACATTATCTCATCCCTGGTGTCACAATGCAGTACTTTTGGACCAAAATGACTCAAGAATTCATTTTCAAATCCTGCATTTGTTGCTAAACAATGCAATTTGCCTATTGAAGAAGAACCATGTAATGCATCCATAAGTTCCCTTGTTAAGTCTGGAAGGCACATGGTGAAAGCAGGGCAAGAAATACGCTTAGCACCTAACTTTGTAAGAGCGACACAACAACTGGTGGCCAGAACAGTCACTGCAATACAACTGAATATCTTTGTACTCAGTGTAGCGTCTTCCTAGAGTGTCGGATAGTAAGCATGCAAAAAAGATATGTGCATATCTGGAAAGCTGATCATATGCAATGTCATGTTACCTCAATTGATAAAGATATACGAACAGAAATCAATTAATTGGCAATTCATCTTATAACCTAGGTTTTCCAAAGCCAAGATATTATCCATCTCAGCAGGTGACCAATGACCAATACTGAGATGGACTGATACCTCAGTTAATCTCAGCTGAGATTGAAGCTGGGGAAATTTTAGGAGGTATCAAGTTGTTCAAGAATCTCGGCCAACATATAGGATCCAAGATATTGATATCTCTTCCAATATAGTTAAACTGAGAACTAGTACATCTGGTAAGCATTTAATTGATATTTATTTGTTAAAAAAACTCATTCAAGGTTGGAAAAGAAAAGTTTCACAATCTTAGTCAATATAGTGATATTTGTATTGCCTGATATCCATGATATGTCAGTTTTTATCAGCCAAGGTAGGAAATTGTGCTTGTTACTTTCCAATAATCGATAACAAAGAAATTTTATATACGAACCTTTTTCCATATTCTGATGCCCACCTTTCCATTAAGGGGTGAAATACTTTGTTAAAATTGAAAGTTGTTCTGTTCTAAACCATGTCACCAAGTTTTGTTCTCTCTTGTTCAACTGGCTTTCAATGCATTCAATAATCAAACTCACTTTGGGGGAAAGTCTGTAGAAGAAAAGGATATTGATGAATAATACATATTCTTAAGTAAATTTCAACCTTACTTTTTGACCCCTTTGCTCCGGTTAAGCTTGGATAACACTTACATACTAAACACCAGATGTTTATCATCAAACATATTCTCCATCTTCATCACTGTTTTCAACAAAGCATAGACTGCTGCCTACACAACCATGGAAAAAGAAAAAAAAATAGAAATCACCTTTTCCGATAGCTAGAAACTAAACACCAATCTCTCGGCATGACAGAAGATATTTGTTGCTACAAAAGGATAAAGTAGATGACAACAGAATTTTCAAAGAAATTTTACACCCATGCAAGCTAAAGGTTCAAAGAAAATGACAAATATTGCCTCACTTACACATAAAGGACTTATGTAGTACACAATGAAAGGGACTAACTATACACAAATAATCATTCAGTACTTAAGTTGATCATATCACCTCTAATTCGCATCAAATGTACCTGCACCCTAAAAATCCATTAGTTTACTTGTAAGTCAGCTGAAGGCATGAGTCCAAACATAAGGACAAGCTCAAGTAACATATATGAGCTTCAGGCCTATATAATGCATGAGAAAGAATAGTAATTCTAGAGCACAATAGATGTAAGAGCACTTGTATGACTTAAATTGAAAACTTCTGTCTTAACCTGCCTCCAAATTTATTAACTCTCCTTTTTATATATGGTGCAGACTGCAGCCCACACCTGAAACAAGTATTTCTATGGTTCTGATCTGTTTCAACCTGTGACACACATGGAATATAGAAAGAAGTTCTTGCAAACTAAACTATGTGCTATGCTTAGAAATGTGGTGGCATAAAATATGCTCTATCTGAATCTGATCCAGGTCCACTCAAAGATCAAGTGAATGGGCCAGCAGGTCTGCCCTATTTGTGTTTTTCATGTGAAACAGAGTAGGCGGTTGCTGCCCACCATAGGAAAAGGTTTGCATAATGCAGGTCCAACTGAAAGACTAAGTAAATGGACAGTTGCAATCTACCTAGAAATGCATGAGAGCATGCTCAAATTTTTCTAGAAGTTTCACTAAAAAATCAAGCAAATATGTAGAAGAGAGGAGGATAAAGTTTTTCTGCTTGAAACATAAGACTGCACTTTCAGGTTCATAAGTGTCTGGTTCACCTGATCATATTGGGATATTGCATTAGTTTACAAAACTTTGATGCATGAATAAGCTGTGGGATTGTGTCGAGAGGAAACCCTAAAGCCTAAAGATAAGCCAACATTCTATGAGATTGGTGGGGACAGTCTAGTGGAAGCACATGGTAGAAGTAGCTATTGTATGATATAATAGAGTGGGATAGGTTAAATCCTTAGGATGTCTAAGAATAGAAAGCAAGTTATTGCCTCCAGATCATGCACACCAAACAAGGAAAAGGAAGATTATGCTTATCAGTATATTTGACCCACATCACTCAACACCCAGCAGTTCTTGGTTATGAGAATTTTATACCTGATATGCAATTTGTCGGTGCCAAACATCCACATCCACTCCAACCCATGCATTAGCTACTTTGAGATGGCTAATAGATGATTTTTGGGACTTTATGGCAAGAAAAAAACTTGTCGCAGCTTCATGCAATAATTGAAGTACAAAATTTGTCAGACTGATATCCATTCTGTAGTTGGCACAGATATCCAGTGGAGGCACCTCTTCACCATAATCACGATAAAAGTCCAAAGAAACTGTTGAGGACATCTGAAAAAAGGAATGTCTTGACAAATTTGTTTGCGAAGTTGGCATTGTAAAAGTGAAAGGAAACCTGTAGATTCTTTTAGACCCACTTAAAGCATTAATTCCCCATCGATCATGATTAAAATTGTGTAGTTGTGCCCTTAAAAGAGACATTGAATGGTTCTTGATCATTTCAGTACACCAAGCACCTAGAGATCTGCAATGCAAGATGAATAATTACAGCAACTTCCCCAAACATGCTATTGTAAACTTTGATAAAAATGAAGAAGTGGTGTAGTGCTTATGATTTTACAACATATATAATAGTGAAGATAATTTTGATGAGAAAATGGTTACAGCTCGAGAAAATATGGTTACCAATTAGCATAATTGATTGGTGCATCTTAGATCAAACAGACTACTTAAATGTATCAACACAAATTGAGTTAAATAATGCAAATCATATAATATGGATTCAGAAACAATATGAACTTGCAAACACATGTATACATTTATTATCAAATAACAGCCCTCAGTTGTTCAGAACCGGGAATTCAAGTCGTTCCAGGCCATGTCTAATCAAAATTAATATGCTAGGTCCATACCAGGCCCACCACCAACCGTAAATGTGATGGCTTGCAAATTCACATATTTATTGAAAAGAAGAATAACAAAAAGAGAACGATATATTAATCAAAACAAAAAGATATAAATACAAGTAAATAAATCATAAAAGCAAATAACTAAATGGGTCCACCCAGATGACTTTATAACCATTTAACAAGAACAAACATCCTTCCTTTCTTTATATTCGCTTTTGTAAACAAAAAATGTGATTCTGGACAGCTTGATTCACCTTTTCTCCTAGATGGGACTGTTCTGCGTAAATCTTGCTAGTTTTTCTAAATTACTGTTGATAAAATAGGAATAAATAGTATATATATAACAAGGATTAAGGAGATGATTGAATGTAATTATCATTCTTCATCAATTCCCACTGAGAAGGTCAGCTTTATGAGCTATAACCAAGTGATGTTCATCTCAAGCTATCACATTCTGAGTATTACCGGAAAGAGGTAAATATCAAGTGAGAGGCCATTTGAAATTTTAGATTCTCATTTGACTTTATTTGGTGCATGGGAGCATACGAAGAAATTGCTTGTGCTGGAAGGGTTTTCCCTCTCTTGGAAGATCACAAGCCCAAATGACAACTTATTCACATAGGTTCCACTGTTAAGTTGCCATGCAGCCAAGTCTTGTTCTTCATAGGCCCTTGTCATCATTATCATTTGTAATCTATGTCACTTCCATTCTTTTGCATGGCCAATATACTAATTTGGACCACCTTTCAACACATATCAGTATCAATACAGGTAGCACCCTTCCAGATTCTTCCAAATTTGTATTCTGATCTTCTAAGAAAGAATCTAGAATCCCCTAAAATGAACTATGAAGAATCCAATCCTTCTTGTTCCTTTATTACTATAACCCCCTAAGTTCAGCACATACATCTGATTTGCAATTCATGAAAGATGAGATTTATCAATACAAAATTGAAATCTCTTGACATTTGAGAAACTCTAACCTATATTTGAGTTTTATTCTCAGTATACGTCTTCCACCTTTATTATAGTAGAATTTCGATTAACAAGTGATCCTACTCTGATAGTTGTGACAAAAATGAACCAATAATTCAACAAGCACTGCTTTTGCAATAATTTGGACAAAGGGATACTATAAATTCTGTGGAAATACAGTAAAGCAAACAAATCCAATAAGTAATCCTATGTAATAAGCATTAGTAAATGACTTAATACTTGCTGGAAATCATCCTAGACCATCACATTTACAGTCCTGAAATGTTCTAAATCCAGAATTTGAAAAATACATGTATCTTTAAATAGCATTTTGTTTATTTCCATCTATACTATTGGAGAGCAAACAACCCGAGCCTTCTGTGTGGACCTAGAAACCTTCATTAATTTCTCCCTTTTCTGCTTTCTTTTTTTTCACTTTTTCTTAAGAGGAAAAAAAAAAAGATCATTTGCCCCTTTGTTTGAGAAATAAAAATAATGGTCATCGATGCTTTTTAAGAACATTACACATGCCTGGTACTGGTTTCAGAAATACACACAACTATCTTCTCACAAAAAAAAAGTCTACGCACATTTTGTGTATTAATATAATCCTATAAAAGCTGTCCAAGCTACGCAGAAGTGTTTGCTGAACTAGTGAACCGCACATAAATTTCTCATAAATCATTGTCTTCGTACAACTTACTGACTAAAATAATCTTTGTATTATAGCTTGATCTAAAACCTAAGGAAACAGTGAGCTGGATGAGTGTATAGGATTCCAAAAACTGCAACACCATCCCAATTTCATAAGCTATTGGACTAAGTAGCTAAGGTAACTAGAACGTTATAATATTTTGCTTGGAAGATCACATAATGGCAAAGGGAATTAGCGAGAGGTCACTCTTCCTTCTTGTGCCAAGATAATTAGAACGTAGATGAGTAGTGGAAATGATGATACCATCCCAAAATTTCAAGAATAACTACAGAAAAGAATCACGCTAAAGAAGAAGTGAAAGAACGATGTATGTGTGTGTGAGAGAGAGACCTGGAAGATTTGCCGAGCCGAAGAAATGTGGACGGAGGCGTGGGAGCGAAAGAAGCCATTGGACTACGGAAAGAAGGATTGAAATGAGATGGAAGAAGAGGAGTAGGTAGAGTTGAAGTAGGTGATGGAGAAACTATGGAGGAGCTTTGGGTTCCCCTCCGCGCTACTTTTTTTTTGTTTCGGGCCGCAGGCCCTCGCGATTAATCGGGAAATGACGGAGACGACCCGCCCGGACGACGCATAGGCGAGCCATTCCAAATCCCAATTGGACCCAAGAGGTCCAGGAATCTCGTTCATAGCGTGCTTTAGAATCAATCATCTACTTTAAAACACGAATCTCAAAGCATCTTGTGCTCCGAGTATAGAATTCAAATTTCAGAATGTGCATGGTGGATCTAAGCTGCACCACCAACTCAAGCAAATTTCATAATTTTATACCGAAATCTCATCATAATTGAATGCTTTAAATGTGTTAGATGGCAGTGTGTTGGGATGGATTTGGTTGGACCGACCAGTATCTCAATCAATACTCAAATTGTACTTGTCAACCGATTTTCAGTTCCTGCCAGCCCTAAAAATTTAGTGCCGATCCACACCACCTAAAGTCCTGAGGTGATTCCACTTCAAACAAATAAAAAAATCCCAACCTGATCGGTTGAATCTAATCATGCTATTTGGAATCTTTGTTGTTCAAGAAGTTTGGCTTGAAGAAACAAGATTCTTTTAATAATTGGTTTTGCTGACATGGTTTAAACCCTAACTAAAAGTGACTCACTATCAGTCTAACGACGGACATGATTAACTAGATGTTCAAACCATGTTTACAGAATATTGTTTAAGATAGTAAATTAACTAGATGTGAATTTAATAACTTAACATCATTTAATAGATTAATCAAATTAGTACTTGTTTAATAATGCGCATTTAGACTTATACATGCCAAGTTAGCCGGTTAACCATGCCAAACGTGAACATAATGTGAGTCAATGGGTTTGTTAAACAAATTATATAAGTCAACTTGTGTTATATGTTTCATAAATAGATTAGTTGGATTGGAACTACTGACCACCTTATTAAATAGGTCCAATTTGGGCTTTTCAAATTTTTGTATTATGGCCTAATATGAACCTAGCTTGACTTAATATGAGGCTTACCGATGGTGATGCTTAGTTTTCGAGCACTCGCTATAATAGTTACCTCTGCTGGCTCATATGTAAACATAGAGAAATAAGCACTATATTCTTGAAATTTTGTTGGGAACTCTTTTCCGGGGTGGGGGGGGGGGTTAATTTATTCCTTAAAACATGGCATGCTTGCGCTTGAACTTGACAAGATGTTTAACTAATCAAGCTTCAATAAGTCATATTTCCAGCATATGCAACATTATTATTGTTGTAGATCTGTATCTCGGTCTCAACTGTGACATCCTTGACTTTGGCTAAGCTATAAGATATGGATGCCAGCAGGTATACATATATGACAGAGATGAAGGCCGTCAGACGTACCTTGTCAACAATGGTTCTTGACTCCTCGGCTTCAGACGATCTATTTTAGATCATCCTCCACTGATCTATCTTAGATTGCCTGAGACCGATATGCACCCTATAACCTTCATGGCCAATCTTAGCCGACCTACTATAGCTTGCATATTGCCGACCTATCTTAGCCAACTTAAAGATCGAATGCCTACTCTATGGACTCCAGAATCTCGACACAGGATGATCTATTATAGTTCGTCCTTGGTCGAGCTGAACTCACCAGATCTGTCCCTCCTTCAAATTGAAAAAGCTCAGATAGAATGGAATTCCTCTACAATCGAATCTTCCATAAAAAAAAATATTTATACGAATCAATCTGTGTGACAAATCTTGAAATTATCAAGACTCCGAGATGGATATGACTCCAACTCCTCCTCTATAAATAAAGGCTCTGGAACCCTCCAAGGTACACAATTGACTCTTCACTCTCTCTTCTCATTGTTCTCCATTTCTGACTTGAGTGTCAGAGCATCTTCACCGAAGAACGCCCCTGGTGAGGACTTCTTGTAAGTGTCCGGGCGAAACTCCAGCGGCGGTTTTCACCTCGGCCACATCCACTTCGGCAACCGATCTCAGGTGCGTCGAATGCATCACAATGCTCTAATGGCCAGCGGGCCAATAGCGTCCAGCCGATCAACGCACCACCACCACCGATTCAAGAGAATCCGTCGCCAGCAGCACCAGAAGTATCGATGATTTTTCAGGATCAATATAATAGCCCCGTCAAGCAGGTGCAGGCGCTTTCAGCTACAGTAAGAGGAATGCAACATAATAGTGAGCCTCGTCCTACCTCAAAAAATCCACAGCCAGCCAAAGAGAGATCAACAGACCGGCCTTTCCATAACCCGAGGTGGGAGCCAGTCGTCATAACTAGCCGACCTAAAAATCTATCTTGCTATAGACCTAAGCGGTCACCTACTGATACGCTTTTGTCGCTAGAGTGATCAAAAATATTATTTTCATCGAACTCCTAGTTTTGTAGAATAAGATGAGTCGAGTCGATCTACAGAGATCTTAGACGATTGTGTTTGGAACTTAAAGAAAGAGAAAAATTCAAAATTTTATATGCACTGGAATCGTTGTTTAAAAATCTAAATAAATAAAAAAAATAAATTTAAATTAATGGTAGAGGTGATCAAGCAAGAAAGATCTCAGAGATTACGAATCATTCATTTGCAAAACAGATTTTAGTACTAAAAATCATGCAAGGGTAACTTATTATAAATAACGTTTGAGTATAATCTATCTCTATCTAAGTACGGACCGTATCTTTCATATTACAACTCGTCTCTTTATGAGTATAGATTATCCCAAGAGGTTTTATAAAGAAAAGATAAGAGATCACATCCTAAGACAATCTATTTCTTTTTGAATATACGTCGTATCCTATGGATCACACCACATCTCTGAAAAAAATAAATTATTTAGATTAATGATCTAATCATTAAAATAAAAAAATAAATATATATTGAAAAAATAATTTTTATTCTTTATATGAAAAAGAATTACATAAAAGATATAATTAAAGAAAGCAAATTTGTCTATAAAAAAAATCATCTCCTTCTCAAGATGCAGAAGTTTAGCCACGCATGATATTTCGCTCGCCATGACTTCCTTCTTGTTGGAGAAGAACATGAAGATGAACAGTAAAATCTCTTTATACCATCACAAAACTATCTTTTTTTCTCTTTTTTCTCTCATTTTATTTTTTATATTTTTCTCATAATATTTTTTCCTCCCTCTCTCTGTCAGGTGCCCTTTTTTTGGAGCCTTCCTTCTTGTTGGAGAAGAACATGAAGATGAATAGTAAAATCTCTTTATACCATCACAAACTTCTTCTTTTTTTTCTTCTTTTTTTCTCTCATTTTATTTTTTATATTTTTCTCATAATATTTTTTCCTCCCTCTCCCTGTCAGGTGCCCTCTTTTGGAGCCTAAAAATCTCCCTCAATTGTAGCCGTTACAGAACTCCTCCTGTTTTCAAGATTTCTTGCCTTGCTGAGAGTCTAAAACCGTTCAAAACTCCTCGTCTCGTCCGCGTGAAACCATCTGCCGCGCCCGTTCATCCGAACCAGCCGCGCCCAATCCGCTGTCGCGTGAAGAACCCTTGCGCCGGGTGACCACGTGAAGCCGCCAGCACGCCCAGCTCCCATTTGAATCCCCGACAAAAAGCAACTGTTCCGCGCCAAAAAGCCACAGGGTATTGCCGTGAGCCGCGTGGATGGACCAAAAAAGATCATGCCTTTTTTCCCACGAACGGTGCGTGGAGAGGGTTGAGGCGTAAGAATTAATTGAGAAGAGTTCGGTGTGCGTGGGGATTTTGAGCCGCATTAATTAAAGGAGGAAGGGGGTGGACCGGTTTGTGGAGACGTGAGATGGGTTTGTGTGAGAGACGACTTGAGCGTGGAAAGGAAGTTGGGGAGGAATTTGCGTGGCATCTTGGGCTGTGCGTGAGATAAGGGAGTGGGGGCCGCATGAATTAAAGATGGGAGGAGACTTTTAAGAAAAAAAGATCTACGAAAAATCTGTTCACATATAATTTTTTAAAAAA
>KE505934.1:52017-65374 GCA_000441515.1 Elaeis oleifera | reverse complement strand
TATAAATCTATTTATATATACGAATGGATGGTGATTGATGCGTACGAAAAACCTCACCTTCTTCTTTGATAGTGATTGGCACGCACGGATTCCTCTTCTTTTTTTTTTTCTCCCATCTTCTTCCCCCGCGCATGATTCAATCACCGCACGCGATGTTTAGATGATTATGCGATGTTTATCTAAACTGTTCAAATATCCCTAAAGTTTATCTATTCTTATTTTTTAATATTTTAACGCATGCGTATGCGTATGCGACAATGTAGCAGACGATGATGGCCCGACCATGATTTCATGATCGGACTGTCACCATCATCATCTGCCACATTATCATTATCGTCTGCTATGTCATCGTCATTGTCTGCCACAATGATGATGGATACAATCATGATCATGGTCGGACCGTCATTGTCTGTCATGTAGTCACGCGCGCTTACGCATGCATTAAAATGCTAAGAAATAGGAATGAAAAGATCTTAGGGGTATTTAAATAGTTTAGATCAAGATCACATAACCACCTAATCATCATACATGGTGATTGGATCACATGCGGGGGAGGGGGTGGAGGGAATTAAAAGAGAGAGAGGGTGGGGAGCTCCGTGCGCACCAATCATCGCAGGGGTGGGGGGGAGAGGGGTGTGTGGCATCCTCCGTGCATGCCAATCACCGCCCATTCGTATATGCGAACGGGCTGACCATAGACTTTCCCTTTAAGGAAAGAGGACTTTGAGTCCGTGAGTGAGCCTTGGGGCATGAGGGATTTTGAGTTGTTTGTGTGAGAAAGGATGGGGCACTCCTTCATTTAGGTCTTAGATGGTTGGCATCTTGAAGCTTGATCCTTGGATCATGGTGAGTTGCTTCTAAGCCATTGATCACAACTTATTCCTTGAATTGGTTGTACTTGACCCATTAGTTCTTAAGTATTACTTTAGGTTTGAGCCAATTTGAATATTGATCAGCCAAACCTTCAATTATCTGTAAAATAAATTAAGAAGCATCAAATTCTCAATAATAATGATCAATTAATAACAAATCAGGTGCTTCTAGCATTCTAATTCAAGTGTTTATCACCTACCCCGATTTTCAGAAAGGATTCTACTCCCGATCATGCTTCTCCTTAGTACCGCCCAACCTGGGAGAACAATTTGAAAAGGAGGTTCCAAGAGATGCAACGATGGATCGATGTACTCTAGACGTCGAAGCAGTCGGATGACGATCTGGGTTCAACATCGACCCACCATCTACACAGAGAATTATAAATGAGCCCTTATCGTCTCAGTTTAAGATGCCTCAGATGAAGCCCTACGATGGGACTGCCGAACCGATAGACCATCTGGAGAACTTCTAAACTCTTATGCTTCTACAAGGGGCCAACGATGTGACCCTCTGTCGAGCTTTTTCTTCAACTATGAGGAAGGCAGCTCGTCATTCGTACTCCAACCTGTAGTCGAACTCCATAGACTCTTTCCATCAATTGAGCCAGTTGTTCGTCGCACACTTCATCAGCAGTTGTCGACGAAACTCGGACTTCCTCATTAGCATCAAGCAAAGGGAGAACGAGCTTCGTGATTATATCAACCATTTTAATGATACAACCCTAAAATTCAAAATCTGGATCAGTTCGTTATGATGACCGCATTAAAGGCTGGGCTCCTTCAGAACGACCTCCTCTTCTCCCTCAACCTCAACTATCCAAAAGACTTTGCTGAAATATTAGAGCGGGCAGAGAACTATGCTCAAGCCGAGGAAGTCTGAGATTGATAGGGGGAGAACCTCAACGAGGGATCACAGCAGAACGTCGGACAGGAGAAAAAGGACCATTGGCGAGTACAGCATCGACATACGGAGCCAAAGCCTCATCGTTCTCAAACTCCACCTTAGAATAACCAGTCTAGGTCCCCCTGCAGCACCAAGTCGATCTAGGACTCTCCCGTGGAGGTTTCATTATTTCACTTCACTGAACACCCCTGAGCCTAAATTTTATGAAAATAGAGCGGCAAGAAGAGCTCCCCCAGTCGAAGAGAATGCTCACCCCGGCACGAGCAAGAAACTCAAGAAAGTATTGCAGATATCACAGGGACCACGAACATGATACAGAGGAATACTGGCAGCTTATGGAGGAGATAGAAGCACTCATCCGATGTAGATGTCTTCGTTGATATATTGATGAACGCCAGATCTCGAGGAACCAACACGATGAGCCTCCTTAATAGGAAGATCCCCATAGAGACCAACCAGTAGCAGGAGAGATCTCTGTAATCTTGGGGGGTAGCTCGACTGTCGTATCTTGGATCCGAGCCGAGCTGAAGATAAGGAGCCGAAGAAATGAAGGTCGGTGAAGAATAACTTTCTTCGAAGCCGACCTAGATGGAATAAATATCCATATGATAACTCTATAGTTGTTCTTTGAATATTACTAATTATGATGTACATCGAGTCCTAGTTGATAATAAAAGTTCAGTTGATATTTTATTTTACGATATTTTTGTTCGCATGAACCTGAGTTCTGAGCTGCTGGTGAAGAGGAACACACCTCTGATTGGATTCTCGGGCAGTACTGTCCTTGTAGAAGGAACTATTTCTTTGACTACAATAGCTGGGCGAGCTCCAAAATTGACGGTTGTCAAAGTAAACTATTTTGTAGTCAAGACCCTATCTGTGTACAATGTCATCCTAGATCGGCCTGGACTGAATATCTTTTGAGCTATTGTATCGTCCTACTACTTGATGGTGAAATTTTCTACTCCACAAGAAATCAACGGCTTGCGAAAGAATACTATATGGCAACTTTACATGGGGTGACACCTGCAGAACTGCCGACGGATGAGCTGGATGTATGGGACGAGCTGACTGAATAAAGAGGTCATCTAGTGGAAAACCTAATCCTGGTGCCCGTTGATAAAGATCCAAACAAAGTAGTGAAGATTGGCTCGAATTTATGTGAAAAAAATCGTCAACACCTCATCTCCTTCTTATGTGTCAATGCAGATGTATTTGCTTGATCAGCCTCCGACATGTTCGATATCGCTCGGGAGGTCATAGTTCATCGACTCAATGTGGATCCGAAACATCGTCCGATCAGACAAAAGAAGTATAGCTTTGTTCTCAAGCGATAAAAGGCTATACAAGAAGAGGTGGACATGCTTTTAAAGGTGGGGTTCGTATGAGAAGTCTACTATCCAGAATGGTTGGCCAACGTCATCCTGATTAAAAAAGCTAATGAAAAATGATGCGCTTGCATTGACTACACCGACCTTAATAAGACGTGCCCAAAGGATAGCTATCCTCTATCCCACATTGATCAGCTGGTGGATGCGATTTCGGAGCATCAGCTTTTATCATTTATTGATGCATTCTTCGGATACAATCAGATTCAGATGGCCTCCGAGAATGAGGAAAAGACTACTTTGTTACTGATCATGGTCTTTTTTGCTATAGAGTCATACCGTTCGGCCTAAAGAATATAGGTACGACCTACCAACAGCTTGTCAATATGATCTTCAAAGAACATATCGATAGAAACATAGAGGTGTATGTCGATAACATGCTTGTCAAAAGTAGAGCTATCGAGCATCATATTACCGACCTTGAGAAGACATTCGCTACACTGCGGTACTTTCAAAAGAAACTTAACCCTAGCAAGTATGCATTCGGTGTCACCTTCAATAAATTTTTTGACTTCATGATGTCTTGATGAGGGATCGAAGCGAATCCAGAAAAAATTTAGGTGCTCCAAAAAATGAAACCATCAAGGACAATCAAGGGAGTACAATGCTTGATCGAGAGAATCGCAGCTTTAAACAGGTTTCTATCAAAGTTGGCTGAAAGGAGCCTCCCCTTCTTCAAAGCTCTCAAATAGATGAAGAACTTACAAAGGTCGGATGAATGTCAAGCTGCATTCGATGACCTAAAAAGCTACCTCAGCTCGCCTCCCCTTCTCAGTAAACTTGAGCCTGGGGAAGTGCTATATTTGTATCTAGCTATTTCACCTTCGACGATTAGCTTAGTCGTCATCCGACATTAGGTCAAAGTATAGAAGCCGATCTATTATATTAGCTAGGTACTCCATGTGCCTAAAAGTTTATACCCATACTTCTAGACACATACTATTACCGTCCTCACCAATCAACCCATCAGATCGATACTCTATCGGCCTGATACCTCCGGACGACTAGCTAAGTGGGCCGTCGAGCTAGGAGAATTCGACATCAAATACTTACTTTGGCCATCCATCAAAGCTCAAGCATTTGCCGACTTTGTCCTGAAGTGCACCATCCCAGATGAGGAACAGAACAATGAGGCAACTCCAATGACCGACGAATGTTGGGTTCTCTATGTAGATGGTTCTTCGAATACAATGGGCTTGGAAGCTGGATTGATCTTGACTAGCCCAAATGGAATGGTCACAGAGTATGCCCTACGCTTTGAATTCTCTATCTTCAATAATGAAGCTGAATACGAGGTGCTAGTGATCGAGCTGAGGATGGCAAAAGAGTTGGATGTCCGACACCTCAGAGTTCACAGTGATTCCCAACTTATCATCAACTAGGTTTAGGAAGAATATGAAGCTCGAGAGTCAAACATGATAAAGTATATACAGAAGGTCAAAGATCTCGCTTCGAACTTCACCGCTATGAATATCCAACAAATATCGAGAACGGAGAATGTGCAAGCTGATCTTCTTTCTAAGCTGGCAATGCTCGGAACGATTGAACTAAAGAGAAGCTCGTATCTCGAAACTCTTAAGAAGCCGAGCATTGAAGAGTCCTCTGTAATGCAGATAGATCCTGAGCTAAGCTGGATAGATCTGATTCTTCGATAATTGCAAGATAGTGCCAATCAAGATGAAGCCAAGAAGTTGAGGCATCTCGCAACTCAATACCTCATCTATGATGGAAGATTATACAAAAAGTCCTTCACCTTGTCTTTGCTTTTGGTGTCTCCGTCCCTCAGAAGCTGAGTATGCCCTGCGAGAAGTTCACAAAGAGATTTGTGGCAATCACTTGAGGGGCAAGGCCCTCGCTCATAAGGTGCTACAACAGGGACACTTCTGGCTGACCATGTAGAAGGATGCGGCCAACCTAGTAAACAAATATGACCAGTACCAGACAACTTCAAATTTTCAGCAGCGACCTTCAAACTCTCTGGCTCTGATCACTATGCTTTGACCTTTCGCTCAATGGGGGATGGACATCCTCGCACCTTTCCCATTGTAGCAGCACAGAAGAAGTTTTTGCTCATCACAATTGATTACTTTACTAAGTGGTGGAAGCGAACACATTAGCATCCGTCACTAAAGCTAAGGTTCGGGACTTCATATGGAAGTCGATCATTTATCGTTTTGATTTTTCACGAGCCATCATCACTGACAATGACCTATAATTCGATAATCCGAAGTTCACAGGATTCTGCAATAGACTAGGCATCTCTCACAGGCTGACCTCAGTTGCTCATCTTCCAAGCAATGGCGAAGCCGAGGTCATGAGCAGAACTTTGCTGTAAGGATTAAAGGCTCGGTTAAATCAGACTAAAGGATTATGGGTTGAAGAGCTATACACGTGCTCTGGGCATATCGAACGACTCAGCGAGTTCCAATAGGAGAGACCCCTTTAAGCTAGCTTTCGGAACTGAAGCTGTCATACCTCTTGAGATCGGCCTGCCCACGCTACGAGTAGAAGAATTTGACAGAGACAGCAACTTCATTGGACTGAGAGCGAACTTAGACTTGCTGGAGAAAACTTGGGAGCGAGCACGGATTCGGATCGCCAACTACCAACAAAGGATAGTTCGGTGTTACAAATCTCGAGTCAAAGAAAAATCTTTCTTGACTGGATAGTTAGTTCTTTGCTAAGCTGAAGTTTTCTATCCGATGGACCGACCTAAGCTTGTGTCAAACTGGAAAGACCAGTACCACATTGCTGAAATAGTTCGGCTAGGTATTTATCGACTTTTTTGATTAGATGGAACTCCGATTCTCAGGACTTGGAACGCCGACAACTTGCATATCTACCACCTTGAATTATAATTTTTATTAAATTAAATAATAAGAATTATTTTTGTAGAATCATATGTCTTCTTGAAATAATATGCGCGCCTCATCCATGGACGAGGTGGAAATGTACCCTCTATGCTCTCCATGCAGGTCTCAATCATGTGCTCCTCGATCGTGCGCTCCTCGGCCATGGTCGAGGAGCGAAATGCATTTGTTCTTTAGCTCACACATTCAGCTACGGTCGAGGAGCGACATGCGTCTCCATGCGATTCTCCGACTCATGGACTCTTTGGCCATAGCTGAGAAGCGGCATACATCTCCATGTGGTTCTCCAGCTCGTGTGCTCTTCGACCACAACTGAGGAGCGGTATGAGTCTCCGTGCGGTTCTTCACACATACGCTCCTCGACCACAGCTGAGGATAGGAACGTATTCTTCATGCAGTTCTCCAAATGCGCTCATCAGTCATAGTCGAGGATCGGAAGGTATTCTTCATATGGTTCTCCAAATACGTGCTCCTCGACCACGACCGAGCTATGGCTGGGAATTGGTATGCATCTCCATACGAACTCTCCGACCTCCATTTGATCTTCATGTGGTCCTCGGATATGGCTGAGGACCGAGCAACCCAACTCTGACCTTTCAACTATCGAGCTACGGCAGCATACGGAGATGATCGATTTTCACTCATCATCAAGAAAATGATCTAAAGTTGACAAACAGTCTCCATGGTATTTGGCATGGGTCTGACACCGAACTCAAGTACAATAAAATAATCGATCTCAATAACTTGTTGACATAATGATGAAGAAAAAAATAATTTTATTAAAGAAAATTTTTTTACAAGATTTTGGTCGGTCCATTACAAAATACCTCAGTATACGCTAGGGTTGCCAAAAAAGACCGACCAACCACTAAGCTCAGAGAAGCCCGAGATGAGATATAATTTTTTAAGCCCCCTCAGGGGTGTGGGATTCATCGGCCTTTGCACGATTGGAAAGGACGATGACGGTCGGAGGCAGAGTTGGCACCACCTCCTCGGCTGCCCGATCTTCTCACATCGGGCTAAAAGTTCTTCGACTTGCAAACCTTCGTCTCCAACCTCGCCAACTTCCTCTTCGCAATCCGACTCCAAATGACCAAGGTTTCTATCAGAAAAGCAATTCTTGACCTTCTCCTTGAAATCTTTGACCCCTTGCTCATATGAGAGCAAGCCAAAGTCTACCTTAATATCCTATAATGTAGCCGAAGGTTGGAAGGCTTCAACCGCGGCGACCCTGGTGGCCTCCAGCTTCTCCTCACACCTTTTCTTCGTGATTGATAGTCGAGCTTCAGTTTCAGCCTGAGCTTTGGAAAGCTCGAACTCCAATCATTTCATCTCCTCTTTCAGCAACCTGGCATCCTCTTCGGCCTTTAGTTTAGACAGTTGGGCGTCATCTGCCCCTCTACTGGCCTGGTTGGCCTTTTCCTCGACCTCTCTCAAGATGCATCGAGCTTCATGGACTGTCTTTGAAAATGGTCGAAGTGGTGGACGAGCTACATAAAAAAAAAAGAGAAAGAAGAGAAGAGAGAATAGGTTAGGAAAAAATCAGTTAAGAAGAAAAGATCGAAAAAAGTCGGGAAGGTTGATAGATCATCACTTATCTAGAGAAGAGAGTCCCATGACTCTTGGATTCAGTACGCCCCGCCTTCAATGTTGAAGGCTTCAATGTCGGCTGATAGTAAAGCCGACCTGAGCAGAGATCGAAGAGTTGATAATCATCGATGGCCTTTCTGACGTTCGAAACCTCGACTTTCTGTAGAACCTCCACAGAAGGGGACACCTCGATCGATAGATCGATCGGGTGAGAAAACATACGCATCAAGATTCGGGGAGTGCCTGAACCTCGCTGCAATGAAGATGCAGAAGGCTGGGGGCAGGTTCCCCCAGCACGACAAAATGGAGCAGCTGCATGGCCTTAGCTGGTGCCGACTCCTTCCCTGGGGCATTGCTCGGCCCCGAGGAACCCCCAGCTGCAGGTTGGGCAAGGATAGCCTCAACTCGACCGTGTTTGGGAGCAGGGGCCACACCTACCTTCCTCTTCTTGAAAGCCCGATGAACAGCCTCCAGATCTTCGGGATTAATTGCTGCATGGAAGATGAAGTTAGTCAAAATGGAAAGAAGCACCAAACTAAGGAAGAAGAAGACAATGCTTACATTTAGGGTCAGCTGAACTCAACCCGATCTTGAATAAATTCTCCTCAGTATGGAGCTTAGTCAATGTGGGGGGGGGGGGGGGGTTATAATCAAAGATCTACTCCAATACCTCCTCCTCGGTGCTCGACAAAAGTTGGAGCTCTAACCGCCGACCTATGAGGTCTAACCCACTACATGCCGAAGTCCCAAGGTTGCTCGATCAAGATGAAAAGAAACGCTCCTTCCAGTTGTGCATCGAGGAATAAGCACCTCAGAAGAGACAAGCACAAAAGAGGCGGAGGTCGGTTCGACCCCAAGGAGAAGGCAATGGGTAAAAAAACCTAAGTTCTGATGCCAAGCATTCGGTGTTATACTACAGAAGCTTGCTCTATATAAATTAAAAAAATCTACGATGAGGAAATAGAAGGGCAGTCAAAGATTAGTCTTCAAGGATTTCTTATAAAGACCTACTCGACTCTGATGAGGAAGAGCTATTCATTCCCTATGAACAACGACCTCCAGCCTGAACTCGACTGGGATGGTATTTCAACTTGATAATCTCCAAGTCCTCGAGAGAGGATGGAGTTTACTCTAAACGGATCGAAGTTTGAAACTTTAGATCTATCCAAAAAACAAGCTACCTCGGACTCTGGGTCTACATCGATAACATCGTCACCCAAGCTTCAGGTGGAAGGGGACGAACTAAACTCACTCATAGTTAAGAAGTGAGGAACTGACCTAAAGATGAGGTAGCCGAGCAATCAAAGGATGAGGAACGACTGTAGCTCGGCTTTAACCGAGCAATGGGGTGAAGTCTCCAAGTGCTAAAGCTCCCCTTCTGAATAGTAGAAGCAGTGATAATGAAGTTACCATGGCCCTATTTATAGAAAATCAGGACGGCTCTGATCTACTGATGATTTACCTCCTCCAACCGATGTTCAACAAGTGATAGCCTATGATTGGTCAGGACATGGCTCCTATGGATTCAAATAATCAACAGTTCAGATTCGAAGATGGTTCATCACAGACAGTCAATCTTCGACACATGTTAGCAGAGGACAGCTCAACATGATTAGCCTTGACCTAAGATTGGTACTCTTTTGATCGATCTATAGGTAGCTCGACCTCGAGAGTGGGGAGCATCTGTTGTGGATCTGTACCTCGATCTCGGCTGTGATATCCTCGACTCTGGTCGAGCTATAGGAGATGGATGCCGGCAAATATATAGATATGATAGAGATGAAGGCCACCGGATGCATCTCGTCAATAGTGGTTCTCGACTCTTTGGCTTCGGATGATCTATTTTAGATCATCCTCCGCCGATCTATCCCAGATTGCCTGAGATCGATATGCACCCTACGGCGTTCATGATCAATTTCAGCCAACCTACTATAGCTCGCACATTGCTGACTGATCTCAGCAAACTTAAAGATCGAATTTCTGCTCCACGAACTCCAGAACCTCGACACAAGATGACCTATTATAGTTCGGCCTTGACCGAGCTAAACTCACCGGATCCGTCTCTCCTTCAAATTAAAAAAATCTAGATAGAGTGAAATTCCTCTACGATCAAGTCTTCCGTAAAAGAAATATTTTATGCGAATCAATCTGTGCGATAAATCTAAAAATTATCAAGATTCTGAGGTAGATACGATTCCAACTCCTCTCCTATAATAAAGATTTCGGTATCCTTCAAGGTATGTAATCGATTCTTCATATTTTCTTCTCATTATTCTCCATTTTCTGATTTGAGCATTGGAGGATCTTCATTGGAGAATGCCTCTGGTGAGGATTTTTTTGTAGGTGTCTGAATGAAGCTCCAACGATGATTTTTATCTCGATCATATTCATCTCAGTGGTTGAGTTTAGATGGACAGATCGACAGTAATAGTTATAAAAGCTTCATTCTTCTCGTTATTTTTCATCTAAGAGAAAAGAGCCAAAGAAAGTAATTAAGTAAATTATACATGCCCAAATGATTATGAGTGCCTCATCTGAAAGTCAAACGGAGGGAGCGTAACACTAGGACATTGTCCTGTTCTTGAATAGTTCAAAAAAAGGAAAAAAAAACCTAATTCAAGAACAAGACAATGTCCTAGAGTCTGACAAAACTCCAGTTGTGGCTAATCCTGGTATGCAGGTCCCACTTGAGCCGACTTCCAACCCATTTTTTATGAATTAATTCGGGCCCAGTGACCCACTCCAACTCTTCCATTGGTGGACTAAGCATCGGGTCGCGGGACTGGCGTTGCATCGACATCCATGGACTACTTCGAGTTTAGGTTTGTATTTTATTTTTATTTATATTTTTTTTGACAAGATGTATCATTTATGCACATCAAAAATATGTACGTTATGGTCAATCTCTTGTTATGTCCATTATCGAAGAAGGGCACTTACAAAATAAAATTCTCACTGATTGGAGTTGTATCCAACGGAGATCCTCCAATGCTTAAGTCAGTGGAGAGTGATTGAACAGTAAGTAGAAAATAAGAAGTGGTAGAGCTTCAGCTCCGAATTACTTTATCAATACTGTTCATTTACCTCCCTTTTACAGACGAATTATTGGTAACCATTTATAACGGTTAGGCACGTGAGTTCTGCTTATTTTGGTACTATGTGATCATGGGTGGGCAGTTAATGCCCACTGATAGTCGTGGTATGTAGCCGTTACGTGCTTTATACATTGATGATTTTTTATATGTTGACTTTATGTCGGTAAGCATGGTGCACCGACCATATGTCGGTACTATTGATATTTCGATTGACCGTCAATCGATAACTCCGATATACTGACTGGTCAGCGATTATGTAGTTGATTAAGTCATTATGTCGTATTTATCAGGAAAATCGACCGAATGTTACCGACAATCGATCGGCTTGCTGGTTAATAGTTAGCTATTTGTTCCTAACGCCGATAGAAAGTCGGATGTTGAGACCCATAGAAGCTGTAGTCGAATTGGATCTCCTTTGGTGGCTTGGCTTTGAAGGTCCAGCATCTATCACCGACCCATAATCAGGATGACCGACAATAAGTCGGAAGTTGATATTAAATTGAGGTGAGTAGATTCGATTGTCCCAACAGTTGCCTCCCACTTTCAAGTCCAAGGTAGCCCGTCACGTGACTTGATACATGGCCTGACACGTTGGATGATGGGAGTTATCATATGTCATCTCGAGCCCCGATTCTGCGATCGATTCGGCTGCAGATATTAATGATTCTCTTAAAACTGAAGAATCTCCAGTTATTTCGATGGTCATGCGATCATTATCACCATGTCTAGTCAGAGGGATGGTTATTAATACTGCAGTCGGTTTGGTGGCTGAAAATCTGATCGATTTGATTCTAACTAATCAGTTGCCATCACGTATCCAATCGTTATTGGCTCCTCACTGCACAAGCGGATAGTGCTGATATGTCTCGATCAGACGATCAATGTGTCGAAAGGTCTGAACAATAGTTGATCCGGATGTTACCATATGTCAAAATCTGGGACAACTTCGATTTGATCGGGTTCATCTCGATCGTTGAGGGGTCCTATATATATGAGATTATTTTTCTCTCTTTGAATTTTCTGCCATTTTATCCATCATTCTCCTGCAACCAAGAGTTGCTCTACGAGTGTTAAGAGCTTCAGGGATTTAGGAGTCCCTTTCCTCCTTATGTCATTGTGGTTTTTAGGACATCTCTTAGCTTTCAAGTTAGGCTTTCTTCTTCCCTTCACTTCTTCCACACTTTGCTCTTTTTTGGTTCCTTTTCTGCCATTATCAATGACAAGCAACAGTAGAAAAGGTAAAGCTAAAGTTAGGGATAGAGAAGATAGAGCCCCTAATCCTTCTCGAGGGAGTCAACCGGCTGGTTTGGTTGGCAATTTTCTTCCACAACTGGTAGTAGAGATTTTCTCTCTGATTGACTCCGCGATCATCTGTCTTTGAAAGAAGCATCGCATTCCGGAGCAATTTCAGTTGTTTGCGTCTGATCCGGATGGTCGGATGATTTTTTTCCTTCGGATCAAGTCGCTTTTTATTTGAAAATCTTCAGTTTGGCCTCCATTTTCTGATTCTGGAGTTCATTCGGAATGTCCTAGACTATTATCGACTCTATTTAGCTCAACTTGCACCGAATTCCATTCGGCTCCTTATTACCTTTGCCTTATTGTGCCATATGGACCTGATCGTGCCTTGGTTCTCTCTTCCGACCCTTTTCGTCCTTCACCCTGATCCGAAGGTCGAGGGTTGGTGGTTCTTTCTCCCAGGAAGGGTCTGTCTTTCATCACCGGTCTTCCTTCTTCCATTCATAATTGGAAGACTCAATTTTTCTTTGGTTCTTCTTCCTTATCTTGAGGCTTTTTTTTCTACCTGGGGGAGTCTGGATATAAGTCCGAATAGGAATAGTTGGGTTGATGCCGTCGATAGAGAAGACTTCCTCTGTCTGAAGGATATAAAATTTTCTCCACAGAAGAAACTATTGACGGAGCAGGCTCTCTACGATGCCGGACTTGATTCAGCACCTGTCGTAGGTATAGCACAATGTAGCTCTTTAGTTTCTTACTTTTATCTGATTTCAAATTTTAACCAAATCATCTTATTTTTACTTGCAGCTATGCGATTAGATGTATGTCCTAGAAGTCAATATGGCTGACATATTGTAATAAATCTAGAACATAATTTTATACTTAATTCATTGATTTGATCAATAAAGGGGCAAGTTTGTTTTCATTCAAATGTGATGTGTCCTTGAATCATCCATGAAATTAATATTTCGATACATATTCTCAAGATGTTAAGAATTAGAGACATATATATAATTCTTAAATACTTTCAGTCATAGTATCATCATGAGGACGGTGATCGATCCGGATAGATCGACACACAGATCGCTTCTTTTGGGATGGATGAGACTCTGGTCTACAGTGTAGAGATATTGAGTGACGAGTGTGGGTAATTGTTAGAGAACAATCAGTATTGAGCGTGGCCATACGAGAGATCACTTGAATTTTAATCGATTGTCAGTGATTGTCTCGATGCTATAGTTGTGTGAATGGTCCTTTGACCTGCGATGGTAGACTGCTCGTAGTGAGGCTGCTGAAGTTTGACTGACACAAACATGATCTCAATGAGTTCTTATAGTGGATGATGGTGACAGTTGATCCACTGTAGGAGTAAGGTATGTATCTAGATGAATCTATTGAT
>KE505934.1:0-31505 GCA_000441515.1 Elaeis oleifera | reverse complement strand
TTTCGCAACAGTTTACATCTATTGTTGTTGAAGGCTATGCACTGCCTCTGTCAGCACCTTCATTTGGTGTACTAACGTAGCAAGTTGAGCATCCATGGTGATGACCGAATGCAAGGAACTGAGCTCTGCCATTAAGGGTGGAGGGAGATCTTCTTGATAGGAAGTCTGTCTGACGGAGCCAGTGGAGTTATTTTGAACTTTTATTTTTGCTATAATTTGATTTGTTTATCGCCTCCCCTTTCTGATGCGTCAATCTATTGCGGTCAATCTTCTGTTGCATCCATTATCGGAGAAGAGCACCTGCAAAATAAAATCCTCACTGATTGGAGTTATGTCCGACCGAGACCCTCCGATGTTTAAGTCAGTAGGAAGTAATGGAATAATAAGTAGAAAATAAGAAGTGACAGAGTTTCAGTCCCGAATTATCTTACCAACACTGTTCATTTACCTTCTTTTATAGATGAATTGTTGATAACCATTTGTAACGGTTAGGCACATGAGTCTCACTTATTTCGATACTATATAATCATGGGCTAGATAGTTAATACCCATTGATAGTCATGGTATGTAATCGTTACACACTTTATGCACTGATAATTTTTATATGCCGACTTTGTGTCGGTAAGCATGGCTCATGCACCATATGTCGGTGTTATTGATATTCCGACTGACCATCTATCAGTAACTTTGATATACCGACTGGTCAGCGGTTATATAGTTGATCAAATTGTTATGTCATATCTGTCAGAAAAGTCGATCAAATGTTATCGATAGTCGGTCGGCTTGTCGGTTAATAGTCGGCTATTTATTTCTTGGCACTGATAGAAAGTCAGGTGTTGAGACCCATAGAAGCTGTAGTCAAATCGGACCTCCTTTGGTGGCTTGGCTTTGACAGTCTATCATCTATCATCGATCCATAATCGAGATGACCGATAATAAGTCTGGAAGCTAATATTAAATCGGAGGGAGCAGATTCAATTACCCCAATAATGTACATCCTGTTGGCACAATCGGATATGCTCTCCCAATTCATGATCAGCATCTCGATTATGTGCCAGTATTTGGTGGTGGACCGTTAAAGTTGGATCGCCGAATGAGTTTCAATTCGACTGCAACATCTACAATCAGCATCATGGAATATAGCCGACTGTCAGTCAACATCAGTTAGCAAACTGACTAATTATCAATAAATTCCGACTGTCTTCTCAGACAATAACTTATCTCAATAACTCAATCGATTGTATGACCGACAGACAGTCGATATATCTGAGGCTCCGACATATAGTCGGATCCATACCAGCAACACACGTCAACATATTAGAAATCATCAGTGTAAAGAGCGCATAATGACTACATACCATGATTATTAGTGGGCATTAACTGTCTATCCCACGATCACATAGTATCGAGATAAGCAGGACCTCACGTGCCTAACCATCATAGACAGTTACATCTAGATTGCCTATATAAAGAGGAGGTAAAAGGACAGCAAGGGTAAGATATACTAGGCAAATATTCTGTCAAAATCTATTTTTACTATCCTATTCACCACTCTCCACTGATTTAGGCATCGAGGATCCCCATCGGATGCAACTTCGATCAGTATGAACTTATTTTGCAGATCGCTCATCATTGGACTCAGACACACTTAGGAATTGGCCGCAACAGATGGTGCGCCAGGTAGGGGAGAAAATCCAATCATCATGATGAAAACAAGAGTCTAGAATAGTTTTACCAGCTCCGCTCGATAATTTTTTATTGAAAAGATCTCCCACCTCCACCAGCAGAGTCTACATTCTCATGTTCGGTCATCATCGCAGATGCTCAGCAATTTGTTGCCTTAGTGCAACAGGAAAAGACACTGATGGAGGTAGTTCATAGCCTCTAGCAAATACAGCCAATAATTGATGGTAGCGCAACCTTGACAATAGTCTCATCGGTGGGATGTGCCATACCACTCAGTCCATCGCTCTCAATGTATCGATTACCACCTATTTTTCTCCCACAAAGCTGATAAGAGGAAATGATGACATTCTTTTTTTCTCATCCAACGAAAATTTTACTCCTGGGTGCTCTCTTCGAGAAGATTTTTAGCACATAGACAACTACGAGTGAAAGCTCCAAGAGCTAGATCGTCAAATTAAAAGGCTACAGCATGACTAAGCGATGAGACTTTGGGGGTAAACAATTCGAAAAGCTTCTCCAAGCGACGAATCGATCATAATCTATGATTCGAAAAGCTTTTCCAAATGATGAATCGATCATGATCTACAATTCGAAAAGCTTCTTCAAACGATGAATTGATCATGATCTATGATTAAGAAAGCTCTTTCTAAACAATGATTATGTTCCTCTATAACAGAATGACCTACGATAATGTTTCGATTGAATGACGTAATGTACGATAATATTTCTCTATGATGGAACGGCTATCCCTCGTATATGGAATGTCAATAATCTACAAATATCTTCAACTATTTAGTTGGCTCTTATTCGATTGACTAAGAGATCCACATCTCGAAAGAAAAATAATGAGTCAACAGCTCATCCGATAACTATGCAATTAGATGATAAATACGAGCTATAGCTCAAGCCTCAAAAGATCAAAGCAGAAAAATATCGATCTCTGAATCAAAATAAGTTCCAAGAGGATCAAAATGCCGACTCAACTACGGTTGAGTGGAACAATAAGCCGACTGGACTCCAGTCGAGTGAAAGATATACCGACTCGACTCCAGTCGATCGAAGGATATTCAGCTAGTGCCCGTATATCAAATACTTAGAAAAATTTATGTTTAAAGTTTACTCGGCTGATATCCAACCAACAGGCAAATTCTACGACTTCAACTATTGATTGTTATTTGTCTACCAACTGATAGTCAGTTACATTGACAATAATTATTTACAATAAATGACACATCCAAAAAGATTCGACACTTGGAAAAAAAATTTCATTTATCAACAGAAGATTACAAAAATCAGATTAAAGTCCGATTACAAAACAAAGTTGACTAAAGTTCGATAACAAAAAAGAAGAAAAGTGAAGATCTATCTACGTCGACTGTTGCTCAATCTCTTCAGTTATCGCTTCGATCTCTTGGACCATGACTATTGCTAATTCTATTTCGATCGGCACAGGTGCGACTTCCTCAATCGAAGCAGTCACTTCGCCAATCGGCTCTACTTCTATCCCTCTTTTTCAAAGCCCGGGACAGTGATACTGCTCAGATCTAGGTCTGGATAAATTTCTAATAGCATCTCTACCATCTTATATCCAATCCGGTAGGCCGCATTGTCTCTATCGAGGATTTCATTCTTAAAGTCTTCAGACTTCTTATAATCCTCAATGGCCTACTCCTACGCCCGACTGAGAGCTTCTTAGGCGATCTTCGCCTCTTCCTTGGCGGATGCCGACACTACATCGGCCAGTGCCAACTTCAACTCAGTGGTCTGATGCCTCTTCCACTCACCCTCCAGCTTGCAAAACAGTCATCGTGTTCCTCCTAGAGCCAACAGATTGTGCTCTTCTTTCTCATGATTCGCTCCTCTTGGGATATGACTAACAGCTGAGCTGACTCCAACTCAACTCGAATTGATTCTAGTTCGGCTTTCATGCGAAAATCTCTCCCTGATACTTTCTTCCCGCTCAGTTGCTGCTTGAAGGCACTATACAGTGGTAACTTTGTCAGCGTTTGCAGCTATAACCTTCCAACGGAGATCTACAATCCCTTGGTACCCTCTTTCCAATGAGACATGTCGTGCGCTAGCTGAAAAGAAGAAAGAATGGTTAGAAAAGCCGGTAGAAGAGGCACAAATGAAAAATGGATTACCAACTTACGCTGAGGATTGTCGGATAAAATGATGAGAACATGTCGGCCATGATCCAACTCTTCCTATTCTCTCGATCAGATGGGAGAAATGCAGCCTCTACAAGTTGCTTCACCAGTGTCAGCTTCACTAGGGTCGACTCACCTGACTGCACTCGAATATTGCAATGTTCTGTCCAGCCTCCTAGAGCTTCACTTCCAGTTGAAGCTTCTAGTGCCTTCCCTCACTCTTGGGCAGACAATTAATCAACTATAGCCGCCATCCATTCAGGCGTAGGAGGCATCCGAGATACCGTCGGCCCCTCGTTGGCCGGCTCTGAATCAAAAATCGTGATGGCATCGTGATCGCCTAGTTGTCTAATCAGTAAAAGAACTCTGACTGATGGTAGGGCCATTGGAGCCGATAGTGAAACAACTGCTTCTGTATAGGCCTCAGAAGCAACTACCGATGGTGCTTCGATACGGGCCTCAAAGTTTGCTAATGATGATGTGTCGGGCCGACTCTTCTTCGGAGCCCGAGATGGCCTTGCACCAACAGCAGACCTCTTCTTGGTGGCGGCAAACCATCGGATTTTATCTGCCAAAGGTCATGCTGAAGATCGCATAGCTGCAAGCAGAAGATAACAACAACAACTTAGCTGCAAATTTGAAATCAGATGATAAAAAAAGCTACACTATGCTATACCTACGGCGAGCACCGAACTAAGTTTGGTGTCATACAGGGCTTGCTCCGTCAACAGCTCCCATTGCGAAGGAACTTTTATATCTTTCAAATGCAAGAAGTCTTCTCGATCGACGACATCAACTTGACTGTGATCATTCGGGCTCACTCTCGATGCACCCTAAGAAGTCAGAAAATCTCAAGGCAAAAAAGAAGAAACAAAAAGAATTGGTTCTTCCATCCATAGATGGAAGAAGGAAGATCGGAGATAAAAGACAGATTCTTCCTCGGGTTGAAGAACCACCAACACTTGGTCTTAGGATGAAGGTGAAGAACGAAGAAAGCATGAAAGAGAGATCGTATAGGATTAGTCGGGATTATGTGGCACAACAAAGTGAAACTAATAATGAGCCGAATAGAGTTCAGGGCTAATTGGGCAGGACAAATTTTATAATAATCAAGAAGATTCCGAACAAACTTCAGAATTGAGAAGCGAAAACAAGCTCGAAGGTCCTCTACATAGATCGCTACCTGGCCTAGAGGAGGAGAATTCATCTGACCATCTGGACCAGGTGCAAAAAGTTAAAATTGCTCCGAAATGCGATATTGCTCTCGGAGCCGAAGGATATTGGATTCTGACAAGGAAGAAGTTTCCACATCTGGATCCAAAGGAGAATCGTCAAATGGATTACCCCGTCGATTATCTCGAGAGGGTTCATCTTTCCTAATTTTATCCTTGCCTTTCCTATTGCGACTAGCCATTAATAATGGTGGAAGATATCAAAAAGAAGGGAAGAAGGTGGAAGGAGGAAAGCCTAACTTGAAAGTTAAAGAAGGACTTGGAGATTGCGAAGATACGAAGGAATTGGTTCCCTAGGGCCTTCAATACCTACTGGAACTCTCGGCACTCGTAGGAGAACTCTCAATCGTAGGAAGGATTGTAGGCAAATTGTGATGGAGATCCAAATGGATGAAAGCAACCTTATACATATAAAACCCATCGACGGTCGGGATAAGTTTGTCTAAATCCAGACTTTTTTAGATCCTGACACATGACAACATCCAAACCGATCATCATTCGGACCTTTCGACATACCTATCGTCAGATTAAGATACGTTGGCACAATCCGCATGAATTGACATAAGCCAAGAACCGTCGGACGCATGGCAGCTCCCGACCGGCTAAAATCAAATCAAATCAGATCATTCTGCCATCCGGTCAGTTACAACATTAAATAACTATCTCTTCGACTGGACACCCTAATGATGATCGTATGACCATCGAAACGATAAAATGGTTAGAGACTTTTTCAATTTTTGAGAAGATTATTAATGCCAGCCGAAACAACCACGAAATCAAGGCTCGAGGTGACATATGGCGACTCCTATCGTCCAACGTGTCATGCCACCTTGGACTTAGGAGTGGAGAGCAACTGTTGGTACAATTGAATTTGCTCCTCCGATTCACGATCGGCCTCTCGACTATATACCGATATTTGATGGTAGACCGTTAAAGTTGGATCGCCGAACGAGTTTCGGTTCAACTACAACATCTACAATCGGCATCATGGAACACAACCTACTGTCAGTCAGCGTCAATTAGCAAGCCGACTGATTGTTGGTAAATCTCGACTATCTTTCCAGACAACAACTTATTTCAACGACTCGGTCGATTGTATGACCGACAACTAGTCGGCATATCTAGGGCTTCGATGTATAGTCAAGTCAATACCACCCGACACACAATCAGCATATTAAAACCGCCAGCACAAAGAATGTGTAATGGCTATATACCATGATTATTAGTGGGCATTAACTGTCTATCCCACGATCACATAGTACCGAGATAAGCATGACCCCACATGCCTAACCGTCATAGACAGTTGCACCCAGATTGCCTATATAAATGGGAGGTAAGGGGATAAAAAGGTTAAACATATTGGGCGAATACTCTGCCAAAATCTATTTCTACCATCCTGTTAATCACTCTTCACCGATTTAGGCATCAGAGGATTTTTGTCAGACATAACTCCGATCAATATGGATTTATTTGTAAGTCACTCATCATCAAATTGAAACGCACTCAGAGATTGGTCGCAAAACACATCCAAAAAAATTAAAAATAAAATATTTCTAAAAGATCTAGAGGTCACAAAGATATCAGTCCAAAAAAATGACCTAGAGTGCGACCCATCCGCTGTTAATGTCATGTTCGTCTTTCCAAAGACATGTTTGATGGTGAGGTAGGTGCAACCCAATAGTAGCATCGATATATTGTATGGCAGAGGATGGTAGGTATCCCCCACACATTCCTCTGGATCTGGTTTGGATTGCGTCTTTCACGCAACAGAATGGTAGGCCTTCTTTCGCAACGTCAACCACTATTTTGTATGACTTCCAAAATATTATAATCTTTTCATTCCATCCGCGGTATCGGTCACAAAACAAACGCCAAGTTGTGAAAGTTGTACAAACGTAATCCAACGGTTGATCTCGCGCGAAAAATTTTCGTTCTCTCGCGCCAAAGGTATAAACCGAGCCCACTGCCACGAGTCAAAATTTTAGGGCCAGAGAAGAAACGACGGATAATTCCACATGCCACGGGTGAACAGAGACTGGTGCGGCCTTTGGTGGTGGTGCGATAGATGGGTACTGCCAGCGTTTGCCCCAGATCAGTCCGAGGAACGTTCCGTGGCTGACCGGGAGCTGTGTCATTTTTCCATGTAACGTATGCACCCAAAAGGAGGGAAAAATCAAGAAGAAGAAAAGAGTATGTCCTCACACTTGCAAGTGGATAAAATACAAGTCAAAACCCAAGTCCCTTTGCAAGAAAAATTAGAGATTAGAAAAAGAAAAAGGCTTTTAAAATGAGATCAAAAGGAAGATGGGATAAGGTCCGCTTATGTGCAGGTAAGATATTGCCTATCATCCAGGCATTTGAAATTTAATCAACTAAATTTGTCCTTCCAAATTATATATCTAATAACACAAATATTATAAATATTTATATTTGTTAATATTATATTAAAAATAGAAGTCCTAATCATGCCAGCCTTTTAAGAACTTATTTCCATATGGATGATATGCTCTCATTTTGGTCCTCCTCTCCTGTTCTCCGCTCAAGTGCCGGATGGTGCTCACCATCAGTCCTGGTCAGTTAAGCTTTACCTTTAGTTTCAGATCTTTCGGTATATAATATAATTTTAATGGGAATCTGTCGATGGACTGTTCTTCATCCTTGATGGTGATTTTTGACTTATTTGAAGTTTTGACTTTTGCGACGACCTCTGATTTCCCCTGTTCTTTGCCTGTACAAAGCCGTTTTGTCTATGCTCACACAGAAGCTGACTTGAAAGGAGGCTTGGAGAGGCGGTTTGGACAAGCCAGGGAGTGAGAGGATTGCAGGGAGATCAAGGAAATGGCAGGAGGTTTTGTTGGTGGTGATGTAGGCAAGAGAGCAGAGCTCTATGAAGGAAGGATTACCAGTTATTCATCTTAGCATGTATTGTTGGATCCCTTGGTGGATCCCTCTTCGGATATGATCTTGGTGTCTCTGGTGAGTTTTATTGATCGTTGTCTTCAAATTTTCTAGTTTTCTGATCTATTTTCTTTAATCCAAAACCATTTTGGTCTGTTTCTCTGATGGAGTTGTTTTTTTTCTTTTATGTTATATAATAAACTTAGTGGAGAACTTTTAGTCGTTTTTCATGGAAGGTGCTGAAAGACTATTCGGAGGCAGGCGAAATATTTCCCATTTTACATGGCGTTGCTTTGGTCTGGGAGTTTGAGGGTTGGGTATTACAATGATTTATCTATTTAGATACAGCATTTTCAGTTATCTGTAAATGATCTGCACACCTTTTTCCTCTTCAACTTCTCCTTGTTTTTTGCATTGATAAATATTGTATTGGTGTAGAAGGCCATGGCGCATTTCAAACGTGAAAATACAAACCTAAAGGGTCTTGTAACATTCCCCGTCTTCTCCCTCTATTCTTTCTAGAGAGAGAAGCTTTGAGAAATTTTTTTTGTCTCTCTAATTTCATGTTCCAAGGCCTTCCGGCAGATCCGTTTCACCGGCGGCCACTTTAATTTTGGCCGTCCGGCACCCCCTCTTCTTTTCCTCTGTTTTTCTACTCCTCTCTGCTCTGGCACGAAGGCCGGTTGGGATCCATGTTCAACCCCCCACATCCTCCTCTCTCTCTCCCTCTTCCCATGCCTCTCTCTCTTCCCTCTTTTTTCCTCATCGTCGGACTCTCTCCTGGCGCTACTACCGATTCTTTCCTTCTTCGAGCGGCTGTCGGCCACCCTGTTCTCTTCCCTTCAGACAATCGGCGCCAGGCCCCTCTCCCTCCCCTCTTCTCCTTTCTCTGTCCCTTCATGTCCCGTCTTGTCCCTCCCTTCTCAGCGAAGGATCTCTTACTCCGATGGACGATGGTCGGCGGAAGGCCTAGTCCCCTTTCTCTCTCTCACTCTCTTTCTCCCTCTTCGTCGGTCCCTTTCAGCGGTGGACCCGCCTTCTCTCTCTTCTCTCTTCGGCAGATCTCTCCCTCTAGCGGATGATGGATGGCAAAAGAACTAAGACCTCCCTCCTCTCTCTCTCTCCCACTTCGTTGGTCTCTTTCGGTGGTGGACCAGCTTTGCCATTTTTCGCAGGACGTCACCAGACTTTTCTCGCCTGAATCCGCGAATATCTTCTATCTTCTCTCTGACTTCTGCAGGGCATCACAGGCCGTTGCCGACTTTTCTAGCGGACGTCTCCCGTCTTATCTCTAGTTGGCCCTTTCCTCCTCTCTTTTCTCTTCTTCCTTTCTCCGGCCTTTATCCTCGGTTAGGATCTCCCTCCGCTGGTTGGGCCCTGATCTCTGTCCTTCCCTCTCTCTCTCCCCTTGCTCTTCTGTCTCTCTCCCCCTTTCTCTCTTTTCGTGCTGCCAGACTCCCTTCCTCTCCTCTCTCTGGCCGAAAAGATCTTGGCTTCAGACTGCTTCTCCTCTCTTTCGGTGGTGAGATAGGTGCCCTCGTACTCCAGCGGTTCTCGAGTGATGGCTTTCCTCTTTGTTCTGAGGACCTCTTTGGCATCAGACTATTCTCTTTCTTTTGATATCAGGATCTGAGCACTCGTCGGTCTGAGTCGACTATGGATTTTCTCCTTCTTCTAGTCATCAGCATCTGCTCTTCTCCAATTGCCCACTTCCTCCCCGGCCGCCTGATTTCTTCCCTCTTTGAGCTGCTGGCGTTGTCGAGGGCAAAGGCGAAACGGCCGTCCATGGCTACATTGGATAGAGATATCGTCACTTTGTTGAGAAGCCGCCGGTCCCCCTTCTTCTCTTGGGACAAGTGGATTCGACGATCTCCTCTGGTGATCGGCATTGCGTCATCCCCGTCGGCAGTAGGACGGTAGTTTTTTTTTTAAAAATTTAAATTTGAAATTTGAATTTCAATTTGATGGTTTGATGGGGTTCTTTTCTCTTCTGTATTGGGGTTCTTTTCTCTTTTTATGTTTTTTTGTACTCTCTTTCTTCATAATAAATTTGGATGGATTTCCTTCCTTTACATCAAAAAATTTTTTTCTTATAAAGAAATAATATATTTTTCAAATAGTTATCATTTCTCTCGAATCTATTAGTTGAATACATCATGTTGTGCTTCCCTTCTTTTTAATACTGTTGGTTGTTTTTGCATTGGAAGCAAGAAAATATTGACCAAAAAAATTCTCCTTCCTATAATTTTGATAGTCCTATAAGATTTTTTTCCCCAATTATGATCCTGTTTTCGATTTTTAGAAATAAGATTGTAATAATTATATCTGTGAAGACATGGAATAGAAAAAAAATCATATTTGTATCTTATTCAATGACCAAAGCGAGAGAAAAGAGCTCATTTTGAATTGCTTCTGGTTTTCAGGTGGAGTTACTTCCATGGATGATTTCTTAAAGCACTTCTTCCCCAGTGTGTTCCGAAGGAAACAAGCACATCGAGGTGAAACTGACTACTGCAAATATGACAATCAAATTCTTACTCTCTTCACATCTTCCCTCTATTTTGCGGGCCTCGTCTCTACCTTTGGGGCCTCATATGTCACCAGGAAATATGGAAGAAGGATCAGCATCATGGGTGGTGCAGTCAGCTTCTTTCTTGGTGGTGCTGTCAATGCGGGAGCTGTTAATGTCCCAATGCTGATCATTGGCCGAATTCTCCTGGGAGTTGGCATTGGTTTTGGAAATCAGGTGCGAGCTAAGCACTCGACAAATATCTCTTCACCAATTTTATCACATTCTTTTTAGGCATTCAATCATCGAACTTCATCTCAGATGCATTTAAAATATATATATATATATATCAAGATCATGCAGTTTAAATAATCTTATACACAGAATAATGCGCAAATTTTATTTTATTTTATTATGAAGAACTTGTACAGATGGTTTTATATTAAAGATTTTTTTTTTTTCATGTTCGATCATGGTACTCTGGAAGTGAACATCAATTAAGCAAATTGATAACGAAGTAGCAAATTGTTTACCAACGCAGAGAGCTTTTTAGCGCCCAGAGTTCCCTTTATCTGGAATCCATAGTTTGAGATTGAATTGGAGGAAGATTTAAGCATTTTTTCTCACATTACTCTAGTTATGATGGAAAAAAATGATCACCAGAATATTGCACCTAGCGCAATACTTGTGCCAGTGATCTGTTTTAACTTCTCATTTATCTAATATTTACATGTTGAATGTGGAAATAAACAATTTCATACTGTATTTGCCTAAACAATGCTTAATTGCTTGACCAGTTTCTAACATCTGTTGTGCTGACAACAGGCAGTACCCCTCTACCTCTCTGAGATAGCACCACCGAAGATCCGAGGAGCAGTTAACCAGTTGTTCCAACTGACTACTTGCTTGGGAATTTTGGTTGCTGACATTATCAACTACTTCACAGACAAGCTCCACCCATGGGGTTGGAGACTATCTCTTGGACTAGCCATGGTGCCTGCAACTCTTATGTTTATTGGAGGGATTTTCTTCCTGAAACCCCGAACAGCCTCGTCGAACAAGGAAAGCTAGATAAAGCAAGAAATATTCTGGAGAAAGTGAGGGGTACTCATAAGGTGGATGCAGAATTTGAGGACCTCAAGGAGGCTAGTGAGGCAGCCCGAGCAGTCAAGCACCCATTCAGAAACCTCCTCAAGCCAAAGAACCGTCCACAGCTTATAATAGGAGCACTTGGAATCCCTGCATTCCAGCAGCTCTCTGGCATGAACTCCATTTTGTTCTATGCTCCTGTGATCTTCCAAAGCTTGGGTATGGGATCTGGGGCTTCCCTGTACTCATCCATTATAACAAGCTCAATGCTTGTGCTTGGTGCACTTGTTTCAATGTCAGTTGTTGATAGATTGGGAAGGAGATTTCTGTTCATCGAAGCTGGTATTCAAATGATTAGCTCAATGGTAGGCAATTCTAGTACCATTTAAATTTTAATTCACTTTTGCAGAACCATTTAACTACACACACCAAGAACTTATGTTATCCTCAGCCTATTTAAATTATGTTCATATTCAGATAATAAAATGATGCATACTCACTCTTGCTTCCTAATAGTTATCTTGATCAGCTCTCCACTGAAAGAATACATGACACTGGTTTGTACTCACAGGTGGTTGTTGCCGTTACTCTTGCACTAAATTTGGTCGGGGGTGACGCTCCCAAAGATTTGGCTATCATCCTCGTGGTCGCGATCTGCACATTTGTCGTGGCTTATGGATGGTCCTGGGGCCTCTTGGTTGGTTGGTCCCCAGTGAGATCTTCCCACTGGAGACAAGATCGGCAGGTCAAAGCATGGTGGTTTGTGTCAACCTCTTCTTCACAGCTGCAATCGCACAGTGCTTCCTTGCTATGCTATGCCATTTAAGATATGGAGTCTTCATCCTATTTGCTGGCTTGATTGTGATTATGTCCTTGTTCATCATCCTACTCCTGCCGGAGACAAAGCAAGTGCCCATTGAGGAGATGTCTCGTCTGTGGGAGAAGCATTGGTTTTGGAAGAGCATTGTGTGCCGACCTGATTCAGGCAATGACGATCAAAAGCAACAGGAAACCAAGGCTGCAACAGTCGTTTAGCTGCATCTCATGTTCTTTAGATACGCTGAATCTTTGCTAGATTTTATGTTATCATTTGATTAGTGGACGGTTCTTCTCTTTGTAATTGTATGGAAAGCAACAATAAGTGTAGAGTAAGTTTGCTTCAGTGCATTCTTCATAGTGATATGTTGGTTGCTGATAGTTAACTTGCTGGTAGTGAATCTTTATGATTGTTGGCAAATGTTTCCAAGAAAACGCATCCAGAGTAGGTTCTGGGTAGGTTAAGTTATTTTCTTTTGAAGTAAAGATTTCTTTTTTTTTTTTTTTGATTGGATGGAACTGATGATGTTACTACAGGAAACTGTCACCTTATAGTCCCAAATAAGGTTTTATGTCCCAACAGGATGGGGTGCATTTCGGTTGTCCTATCTTATTCTTATAAGAAAGATAGAGGATATTCATCGGGATCCATAACCGAGACTACTGTTGGGATGAGATGGGATAGTAGGACATCTTGTTCCGTGGAGAAACTTGGACACTTTTGTTCTATGAGATTTAAAATCTTGATCTCAAGTATATAAGCTGAAGAATAAAAATAATGTGTTTGGTGATGCATGGAGAAGAGTGCTTATCAAATAAACAGAAGCCAACAGCTTCCAAGAAAAATTAAGAACTTTCACTGGAGTTAAAAATGTCGGACAAACCAAAATATGATCCAAACTACTATTTATCCAGTGAAACTCAAAAATCTGGACCTCTGTCAGAATATCTCCTCAACCTTGATCTCGAACAAAAGGATACAACTTGAAATTGATTTGGGGTCTGAATCAGATATTTTAAATTCTAACCAACCTGAGTTTCAGCATCTCAAAGTCCAATTTGATGGTCGAGTTCAGGGTCCGGTTGACAGGAAATAGTTCAGGTCTCCTTTATTGGAACCAAAGCTGGTAACGCCCATTGGCATCATTTTTTTCCCTTTTCGGCCTATGATCGTCATTTTTCAGTTCCTTTCTTCTCTATTATTTAAGATATGGTACTTTTGAAACACTTAATTGCATTTTGAAATTGTCCAGAAGCTGTACGGTCCATCTTTTCATCGTTTTTGCTGATTCCTTGTCTCCCCTATATCTTTTATTCAACCTTCCTCTCTTCTTTGAATGCAAACACTGGCTGAAATTGAAACAAAACTTCCAACACACCTAAACATTATTAAATTTGTTTTCACTTTAATAACATTATTTGGATACAAACTTTTAGGAACAATATAAATGTTACTATTTTGAAATTAACCACAGGTGAAAGTTGGCTCGGCATTAAGAAATGACCAAAGAGAAGAAGACACAACTAATGGAAATCGCCCTCTTCCTTAAAACCATTTGTACGTTGAATGATTAGCCACCATGTGAATTTTCACCAAACTTGTGTGATCATATCATTACTCTTAAGTGGAAAAAAAAAGGGTTAATTCACCTAAAAAGCGAAAAAAATGATTGTTATTTATTAAACACAAATTGGGAGGGAAAAAGGATTGTTGTTCACCATCGAATACCCACCTACATCTTTTATTCCAATGTGAAATGGCCCGTTTGCATGTGTTAAGAACACATATGCCAATAGAACCCTAAGCAAATCGTAAGTCTATGGACTAAAAAAGATCCATTGATCTGCTTATTTAGCGGTTCCAATTAATCACTGCACGTTGATTATTTTCACTCGACTAAGAGTAGGCCTGCACAAAATATTACCCCAACTTCAAGTCGAATTTGCTTGGAAAGCATGTTGAAAGCTGGAATGTTCGCTGGAACTAACAAGATTAAGCCCTTCTCTGCTATATTTGGTGGAATCTTCGGAGCCAACCTACGGCTACGAACCAATCTTCTTTGGGAAACCCCATATAAGTATAGGAAAAACTACAATTCAACTATAAGGATAAATCTAGCAAGACTTTAATTGATGTTGTTCCCTACTGCCCATTAATTGTTACCTCACCTAATTCAATATACATTGAATTTAAACTTAAATTTCACCTCCATTTTTAGTAGATTTTCAGGTTCATAAAACGTATAAGTAACATGTTTTCCTAGTTTCTATTGTGACATTTAGACTGGTCATTCACTAATATTGCATGAGTGGTCCCACTTCCTAGAAGAGTTACTCACAGCACCAGATAGAACCGGACAATAGCAAAAGGGCAAGCTCAGGACTCAAAATATCTAGAGTTTCCTTTACTTGTAAGCTCTCATTGCTGAAGGCCTTCACAACTTCCATTCCATATACCTCGCTTATGTTTCTTTTCTACTTGTCATGAGAATAACAATTTCTTATGTATATATTGCGGCGGATTTCCTATAGAGTTAAATCACTTTGGCAGAGACTGATCATCCATAATGAATGTGTTACTGCTCCATACCAACCTGCCTGAAATGAAGCATGAGTAGCTAAATGGCATGGTGCTGAAAACCTCCTCTTGGTTCCTTTTCCATCGAGCCAGTGACTACCACTGAGTCAATCTCATTAATTTCAATCAACCATATATATAACAACCACCACATTGTGAAAGATATATTAATTGTAATTATCCAGATTGGATTGAAAGGAACTTCTCTAAGAAGTCAGGTCGCATCATCCTCATCCTTCTAGTAAGTTTGGCTTGGTTTTGTTGGAAGGAAGAAATGCACGCATATTTCTAAATAGACACAAATCCCTCTTGTCATAGCATCGGATGCTCTGAATTTTTTTCTGGATTGGTCAGCTCTTCGCAAACCGAGTGAATTGGTTTTTTAAAAAAAATTGGAGGAAGGTCAAAAGAATCTACTCTTTGCTGCGCAATCTGGATCCTTGAAGACAGTCTCTGTTTCTGATCGGTCTGATACACCAATGAAGTTCTTGGCATGTCCTCCTTAATCAGCAAACATCTTGTTCGGATCTCTCCTCTCTAGCTGTACCTTATCATTAGTGCTCACTTTGAGGCTCTTATAACTCCACCTGAAAAGTGTCTGCTTATGTTTACCTATTACTTGACTTCCTTTCACTCTGCTGTTAGTTTCCAGACTTTTAATTGAATAAAGCTGGGTGGCTCTGTTTTTCTGAGCCTCCCAATACAACATCAAAAAAAAAAAAAGAAGCCGTAGTAATCGATTCCATTGCAACATTATAAGATTCCATGAAAATTGCACAAGACTTTTACTTGAATATCGATCACCTATCATCATTAGAAGCATGCTACTAACACAGGAAATCTTTTTCTAGGAGGGAGACCAGAAAAAAGATTTTAGTATAACTTCATGAAGCCGGTGCTCTGGTTTGTAACTAATGGAACAGGGAAGAGGAAATAGATGCCTTCAGGGTGATGCATTTAGATTCAGAAAGCACAAGCCTCTCTTTTTGTTATATTTCTAAATAACCGGAACTAAGGTCATGAGGATGAAAGCGATTGAAGTGATAGTGGCCTTATTCTAAGAAGTATTCTAACCAGAACAACAGCAAGTTCTTCGCTAGGCCATGGCGTCCGGAGTTCCCCAACCCGGGCCAGTGAAATTGAACCTCGATACATCAGTTCATGCTAACATAGTTGAAGCTAGTTTATTGTGTGAGATCATTAGGCCGAATTGTATTAGCTGGGTCAATTCCTTCATGTGAGAATATGTGGATGCGGAAGTGGGGATGGCAGCTGACCCACTGGATATCCAGCCGATGCAATCCGAGTGGGTGTATTTATATAATCCAATTAAAATTCAAGACAGATATGGATTCTAGATAAGATATCAGAAGTAGATTTAGGTTGGGTTCAAATGATGATATGTCCCGCTCTGAATCTGATCCGATATAATCTTAATATAAATTCTTCTTTCAAAATTATTATTATTTTATAATATTTGCATGATGAATTTTTATCCAACCTAATCCAACTCGAGATGGATATGAGACAGATATGGATAAGAGGTTTTTACGGGACAGATATAGATATTGATCAATCTGATCTATATCCGACTTGTTGCTATCCCTCAATGAAACTTCTTTTGGTCTTTTTTTTTTATTATGGATATATGCATAGTTAGTTGAGCTCTCTTTCATGCTTCCATGATGCAGCTGACTGTTGGGCGAGCCATGCAGCTAGCTACCATCCCCCAAACAGCTTTCTTCCATTCAAATTTCCCGGCTTCTGGTGTCTATTTAGGCAAACGTTGTTGCTGTTGTTATGGTTAAATGTAATGCTACGCCAACCCCAAAAAAAAAAGGACGTGGTTAGATCAGAGCAAACCGGTTTGCAGTGAACCGCTGAGGGTAAAATAGGCATTTTAGGCACATAAAAGTCGACCAACCTACACAAATCCGGTTTCCTCCCCAATCCGGTTACATTTTGGGTAAGAGGAGCAGCACCTTTTTGGCAACTTTTCGCTCTCCCTGCCTCTTGTTTCTCTCTCTCTCTCTTGGAGTATAGATACTACCTTGTCTGCCTCTCATTTCTTGTGTTAATGGAGAGCGAAGAACATTAGAGGATAGTGTTGTCCGAGAGCCAAATGTATGTTCTAAAACGAAGATCTTTGGTAGAAACTAGAGGCCAGGTTTGGTGGGAAGGAGTCCAAGGCAATGGCAGGGGGTGGCTTTGTTGGTGGCGACGCAGGAAAGAGAGCAGAATTTTATGAGGGGAACATCACGGGTTATTTCATCCTGGCTTGCATCATTGGATCGCTTGGAGGATCCCTTTTTGGATATGATCTTGGTGTCTCTGGTGAGTTTTGCTACGAATGCTTTCATCTTTGTTCCATGTGCTCGACGGCATGTTGCTGAGTTTTAAATGAACATGCTTTTGATGGGTATTTGAGATATTGGTTCTAACGTTTTCTTTCCCTGTTTTCTGGCCTTTCCTCTTTTTGTCCTAATATAATTCCCAAATTCTTACAGCCAATTTGGTAGTTCTGTTATGTCTGTATTTTTTTTTTTATGGGGGACAACAATACGCCGGGTGTTTTATGTGTTGGAGGTAATGTAAGATTTCCATGGAGAAATCAAATGAACTGCATTATTATAAACAATTCTCTGAGAAGACATTTTTAAGTTCAGCCAATCCTGATCCTTCACCATAGAAACCTGAATTAATACTCTCAGACGTGATTTTTCTGAAGATAACAGTCTATCTGAAATGTCAAGAGAACAATCTCCAGATAAAGTTAAGCCATCATCATCTACAGCTTGTTTGGTAACATAACAACAAAATTTAAAATCGAACTACAGAGCTTACTAACATACTTATCTGATCTAGGTGGAGTAACTTCCATGGATGATTTTTTAAAGGAATTCTTCCCAAGTGTATACAGAAGGAAGCAGGAACACCTAAATGAAACTGACTACTGCAAATATGATGACCAGCTGCTTACTCTCTTCACATCCTCCCTATATTTTGCTGGCCTCATCTCCACCTTTGGAGCCTCACCTGTGACCAGAAAATATGGGAGAAGGGCCAGCATCATGGTTGGCGGAGCCAGCTTCTTCATTGGTGGAGCCATCAATGCAGCAGCCATTAATGTTGTCATGCTGATCATTGGCAGGATTCTTCTTGGAGTTGGCATTGGATTCGGAAATCAGGTGCAGGCCAGAAACTCATCAGTCACTCTGTTACAAGCTTTTTCATTTTTCCCACCTAACTTTCCTTTTATTTCCAAGTATTGATTAAAACCTAAACTATACTTGGTCTTTCATATCCAAACAATAGAATATATATGCATACATGTATACACACAGACAATGCCTGGTTCTGTTCCTGACAGGCAGACATAAAAACACATACCTGTACACATGCAAACAATGAGAGCTTCTGCAATCACTAAGTTCTTTTTGCCAACAGGCAGTTCCACTCTATCTTTGTGAGATAGCACCATTTAAAATCCGAGGGGCAGTCAACCAACTATTTCAGCTAACAACCTGCTTGGGATTTTGATTGCCGATGTTATCAACTACTTCACAGAGCGGCTCCACCCATGGGGATGGAGATTATCTCTTGGTTTGGCAATGGTGCCTGCGACTCTAATGGTCGTTGGTGGTCTTTCCTTCCTGAGACTCCAAACAGCCTCGTGGAACAAGGTAGGCTGGATGAAGCGAGGAATATCTTAGAGAAAGTAAGGGGTACCAAGAAGGTGGAGGCAGAATTTGAGGACCTGGTGGAGGCAAGTGAAGCTGCAAGAGCGGTGAAACACCCTTTCAAGAACCTCTTGAAACCCAAGAACCGTCCACAGCTTGTGATTGGAGCGATTGGGATCCCCGCATTCCAGCAACTCACTGGCATGAATTCCATACTGTTCTATGCACCTGTAATCTTCCAGAGTTTGGTTTGGTCTGCAGCTTCCCTGTACTCATCTATTATAACCAGCGCAATGCTATTGATTGGTGCACTTGTCTCAATGGCAGTGGTTGATAGGTTTGGAAGGAGGTTACTATTCATAGAAGGTGGCATTCAGATGATTATTCTATGGTAAGATTACCATTAAATCTATGATGTATGCCAGTTCTAGAAATTGGCTTTTCTAAACTGAAGTTCAAGAAAATTGAAGATTAAAGTCAATCAATTCCAGAGTAAATTCAATTTGTGGCAAATTGATATGCGTTATGTCTATAACAAGCATTCTTATGTAGCATCTTACCATTAGATCCATTTTGTTTGCCAGTTCTGCAAACCTGTGTTTCTAAACTAAGAGACATCAAAATTTATAGAAAATCTCAGTTGATTTCAGAATTAGTTCACCTTCGCTTGGAAAATTCATATGCATTTGCTTCATCGATCAACTATTGAAATTTCAACTAGGAAGATGGCTAGCTGATATGCATGACTCTTGCTTCTTAAATAAATCTTATAATGACTTCTTCACTGAAAAGGAAGAAAAAAGTGCTATCCATCAGGAAAAAGGTTCAAGTTCAAATTTATTGATTCAAAATTAAGCAGGAAAAAAAAAGTTTCATCCCATCAAATGGACTAATGATGAGTTGAAATTACCTCTTTTATTTATGTCCAGCATATCATGATGTCCACAGGTGATTGTCGCTGTCACTCTCGCACTGACATTTGGTCATGGGGAGATGCTTCCCAAAAACGTAGCTGTCCTTCTGGTGGTTGCAATATGTGCATTTGTAGGGGCATATGGCTGGTCATGGGGGCCTCTTTCCTGGTTAGTTCCGAGTGAGATCTTCCCCCTTGAGACGAGATCAGCAGGACAAAGCGTGGTGGTTTGTGTCAACCTCTTCTTCACCGCAGCAGTAGCGCAATGCTTCCTTCTTTCATTGTGCCACCTCCGATATGGAGTCTTCATCCTTTTGCCTGCCTTATGGTCATTATGACCTTTTTTATCATCTTTCTTCTGCCTGAGACAAAGCAAGTGCCAATTGAGGAGATGTCTCAACTGTGGGAGAAGCACTGGTACTGGAAGAAGATTGTAGGCGGTCATGATATAGATAGGGAAGTCGATACACAGCATCGACACTCATTCTAAAGAACTATATTCCTTTCCTTGACCATTCTCTCTAGTCTGTGCAAGCTGCATCACCAATAGACATTAAACAAAGTCTTCCGTAGAAAAATTTGGACAGATCTCCTTGCAAAGAGGGAAAGTAACAATGAAGAAGAGAAATATTGTTTTGTTGCATTAATCTGTCTGCAATGTGTAGTTGATGTATTGTTTCACTGAAAACTCATTACAAGTCAATGACCATAAAATTCTTAATCGTTCTGATGAGTTATATCATACCCTCTGAGTTCCTGTTCTGCCCTTTAAGACAATAACTTCACAGGCTCTTAATGTTTCATAGCATGTTTATACTGCCATCTCTCATTACAAGGTGCAGATAACAGGCTCATGAAAACATTTAACAAATCCTCACATAACTTTGTTATACAACCACCAAGTGGCCTATATGCCTAAATAACCAGACAGAAATATGAAAACTGAAATTCATTCAACACTTCTCCTTATGACACCATTAAACCAGCAACTTTGCAAGTTCATCTACTTGCAAGGTTCCATGTGGGACCACATCTGACAAAACCTCTGCGAAATCATCCCTTCTCCGATTCCGAGAGTTGAATTTATCATTAATTCTCTTTCTGAGTCAGGAACAGCTTCAACTTCTGTGCCTTGCTCCTCAATTTTGTCACCCTTGTCTTTCTGAGACCTCTGAACAGCTGATTTCCTGACTCTATGCTGGAAGATTGGCCCAGGCGGAGCTATCTTGGCAAGAGCAACAGATCTCTCAAAAACTATGTTACCATCCAAAGACTCATTATCCAAGATAACTGCCCTACCACTCTCAACAGCCTGCCTCAGAAGAAGCATTACTCCTTCCAAACATGCCCCACTAGAACTCGTATTATCCTGGCATATTGGACTATCTGCTTCCCTTGTTTCCAACTTATCACTGTCTATCATTCCATCATCTAGATTGGTGACTGCGCTAATGTCATCATGCCTGTTGCAACCCTGGTAAGAAGCTGCCAATAGCTGAGCTTCTCTTCCTGAATGGGAATATCCTTACCTTTTCTATTGTGTTCAAACTTGTCTCGAAAGAAATGCTTCGACAAGGTATGTCAAGACATGCCTCAGAGCTGCTTCCAGCACCTGAAGCAGGTGATCGTAGGTCATTAACAACTGAAGATTCCTGGTGAGTCTCAGTTGAGAAATCAAGTGCCTTGCTGGTCATGTTGGTTGGATCTACATGAGCTGGTACAAGCACATGCAAATTTTCAAATTCGAAAGATCCTCAGTTTGGCTTATACCCCTGCTATCATCTAGAGCCGACTCACCAGGCATTTCAATATTGAGTTCCTCATTTAAGCTCTTTCCAGTACCTGAACCCAGGATGTCCTGGGCATTCAATAATGGATCATTGATAATGGATGAAGTGATTGTTGGGTCACTGGCAAGAATTTCTTCAGCTTCTGTATGATTGTCTTCTAGTGGTGGAAGAGATGATTTCCAATCTTTCCCTCTCCACATAAGTATATGCTCATACTCAAACGAAAGTAGGACACATGGGACTAGATCCTGCAAGGCCGATTTCAAGAAACTATTACAAACCTGAAACCAGAGAGGATGTTATCATGCCAAAAATTTTACCAACCTTGAGCTTGGCACCAATTTCCTACAATCACTTTTGTTCAGACCCTTGCAGCTTATCCGTACCAGCTCACATGCTTCAAATGCTTCTCTAACTTGTTTTACAAGGTTACAGTAAACACCATTTTTTGCTGTTTGATGCACACAAGGAAGAAACTTTAGCCCCACTTCCACCCAACAAGAATTTAACAAGTAATTATGGATTTGGTTCAAAATACATATCAAATCCTCATTGTATAAGAATTAGAGGTATCTTTCAAATCACACATATGAAAATAATTATCACAACATAGGCTTCATCATGCTATTCACAAGATGATGCAATAAAACAAACCAAAGCAGACAGAGTGAAAAGATTACCAAGTTTGCATATTGGTGGTAGTTCACGCCCTCTTTTACACATCTCAGATGCTTCTTCCAAAGTTAATCCCTCTGGTACCCGCTTGACCAACCGTGGATACACTGGTGTTACAGGTTTCCATAGCATAAGAGGAAATCTGGGGCGGGTTCTCCAGTTGTAGTTTCGACCACGAAACAGGAAGATTACTCCTCCCTTACCATATATAATCTTCCCTCCAGTTTTCTCCTATCAAAACATAAAAGACAAACTTTTATTCATGATGTCATACAGGCAATGATGACTGCAAAAACGTCACAGCCTGTTCCATTCACTAGCCATATGGATCTGTTTAAGTGTCTTAGGGACATTCTCATTATAATGAGTTCCATATCAAATGCTCAAACTCATGATTACTCAAATAGAATGATTTTTCAATCTTCCAAAAATGACTTTCCTATGCTTGGCTTCACAAAACCATTGTCCTCAAGAAAGTGGAATCATAAGTTTGCTGATGGTTAAACTCTTAAGGGATATTTACAGAGGACTGTAAATCCCTATCTGACCTTAAAAGAGTAAACCCATTGATAGAATGTAAAGGATACAATGCCATGATGAATCCATAGAAAAATAGGACATGGAAGAAAACAACAGGAGGTGATGAAATCTCATTATCGAATATTGTACAGCAGGATCCTTCTCTATGTCCTCTAGATGAAACAGCCAAGTGATAGCAAAAAGCAAATATGATTGTTAAGGCCTGTTCAACCCATTCTGTGGCATGCTAGCAACACTGCTGAACATATTCTGTGGTTGAATCTGAGCATCATAGAAGGATATTTCTATGTTTTCTGCTGTTCCCATGATCTTATTTAGTTCAGGGTGACTCAGTGGCATTCATGAACACAAGGACGAGAGAGCTCCACCAACCATAAAGAGCATTTTATCACAAACTTCCATGCCCAATTTATCACATCATCATGAGTAAAAGACCATATAAGGCATAAAGTCTACATTTAGCAAATGCATTTCAGACAGCATGCATTTCAAATGTTCTTTTAAGTAGCACATACTGATCAACCAAGATCGATAAAGCCAAAAGACAAAAGAGGAAATCACACCAAATCAAACCAATCAATTGCATATTTTTTGGCTCTCATCTTCACGAAGATAAACCTTCCACCAACTAAAGATTGAAAACTTTATGACGTCTCTTTTCTCTGCATTTTTTAAGATTCTTGTCAAACAAAATCACCACTCCAAGTCTCTATCCATCAATCCATAACAAGTTGATAATGCCTCTTCCATATTTGCTTCTGGAAAGAGCATTGTGAGATGCTTCATGATGCAAGCCTTGACCACCCAGTCCAACCAAATTTTCGTAGTATCCCCTTCCCAGCCATAAATAACAGCATAAAAAATGTTCGACATACTTCAGCAGTCATAACCAGAAGGAAAAAGAGAGGGTAAAAAAAAGGCATTCAATGAGAGGTCATCTGTCCTCCTGATCGCAGAAATTTGTTTACATAATCAATTACATCATCATAGTTCTCTGATAATTTCCAAAACCACCTCCACATTCCTAAACATCTCAAAACCAATCCACCTCTCCACAGATTACAAAATCCCAAAAGTTCAGATGCATTCCCTTGTCTTATGTCAGTCATAACACCATAGGTTTCTTTTCAGCTTGTCAAATCTACTTGGGACCACTATAAGAGGCAAAGAAACAGAATGCAGCCTAAGCCACATTTAGATGGGGAAAGAGAGAAGGAAGACACACGAAACAAAGAAAAATAGCAAAATTGAAGAAGAACTCTCATCTGGAGTTTTTAATTCAATAACATGAAAATAATCTGCTTACAACGTTGGCCAAAGAGGCCATATTTATAGGAAAAAGCCCTAACCTAACAACAAAAGGAATTTGAAACAAAGTAGGAAAAGATTAAAAGACTAAGACTAGGATTAAGACTTCCAATTCGTCTAGGATTCTTCCGAACTTCCGTTGACTTGTCAAATAATAGAACTAGGCTCCGAAATTGGATATAACAGTGAAATGGTCAGACTCGTAAAGTACCAGAAAAGCTTTTCGAATTGAGATCATAATAGCGATCCTGACACCGAATGAGAGAGTTATGACCGTTCTAGCACGGTAGTGTCAAAATCGACAGGATCGGATGCAATCAGCCTAGTTCTTGATCTTTCAAGCCTGATTCTTCAAATCAAGGTGTCTTCTAGCTAAGACGTCTGCACCAAAAGTTCCATAAAACACATCATAAAAAAAGGTCGCCTCTGAGCACAAGTAAGATTGTTAACATGAGAAACAAGGTAAGGGGTAAAAACAAGAAGATGAAAGATGAAGGAAGAGAGGACAAATCTCCAAGATCGCAAAATGATCTCTCACTCACCGAAAATAGGGAGATCCTCCCAAATGCCAAGAAATAATAAAAGAACAATTTACTTCCAAATGTCATCCAAGACCAGGAAACTTTATTGATAAATTCATCTTTTTGCCCGCTTCAAAAACTTCCAACTCAACAGATGGGGTAGAATCTTCTTAACACTGTGAGCCATGAAGTTTGAAGATGGCACACTCCAACATAACATGTCCAGCTAGGAATGTAAGGTAGATTTTCAACCAACAACAAAGAAGTGATTGACTTTTAACCCTCCTTGTACTCAATCAACTATCAAGATGACTAAATTAGAATTCACAACTCTAGAAGGCCCAATAAGAAAAGATTAGACACTTGAAAAAAGATCTTTACTCTGCAACCACATTGACGAGACAATGCATGAAAGAACCTTTGAAAATTAACTTCTCGACCAGAGATCATCTGAAGCACAGAAGCAGCCCACAATATATTTCAGCACTTGAGATAACATCGAAAGAATAATGGCATCATATGCAAATCAGAGAATGCTGATTATAAAATGAGAACCCTTAACCAAGCAACAATAGAGAACATATTTAACTTTTGAGTTCGCATTTCTGCCACTAGATGAATCAGAAGAGCCAAAAACAATTTCATCTGTCTTCAACTGCATAACTGTGAAATACTGCTTGAACAAAGGCCCTTAATTCTCCACAATAAAATCCTATTAAATTCCATATATCACTTTCCGATCAACATCAATGGTATTAACATAACCAATGTTTAACTCCCACTTGATGATAGAATTAATATCTGCATTGAAAATCACTAAATAGGAAAAAGATTTGCTTTCTGAAATAAATTAAGAAATAAAATTTTTAACTTGCTGACCTCTAATTGCTGATGGACATTATCCATATCAACTGTGCACACTCCTTTGCATTTTATCTTGCATACTCTCCGCCTTTTCCAGTGAGCATGAATGTTATCTAACATATTATGTGTTAAACCATCTCTACCTGCAAAAATTTGATCATAACAATCATAACAAAAAAGGTACAAGAAGTTACAGGTCATAAAAATGAGCATAACATAAGAAATGTGAATCATGTGCAACAAATTAGCAGCTAATCTTGGGAGGACAGTCCTGAAAAATGATAATGAATAGTGCATAATGTACAAGAGAACTGAGCAGCTTGTAAATATGTCATGGACTAACTATTTAAGATATATACACAACAATTATAATACTGTTATGTAAATAATGGAAAGCTATAGGACAAATCTACATCAACTTGGATTCTCTCTACCTACTACGATTTCCTTCAAGTCACCATTACAAAGGTTCACAGATGCAAAGTATGATTTCATTACATAGTATCCTGATATATGAAGAAAAAAGAAGTTCTCTTATGATTTTGATATCATATCACAAATACTGCAGAGTATTGCTTAACTGAATTTAGTAATAAATGCTTCATTGAACTCTCTTACTCAGCTGTTTTGCACAATTTATTTCTCACCCAACACATCTCCGTTCAGATATTTAAGGCATTGAATGAAATAAATGATGTTTCCTGCAACTTAATTTAGGTTGTAAAGGGTGAATTTAAATGATTGAAAGATTGCTGTCCACGGTAATATTTTAGTTGCTAAAATCGGGAGTGAATGTTTGTGCAGGTACAACTGCAGGAAAGTGGATGCTTTAAAGCATATTTAGTAAGGAAGAGCCTAGGAAACAGAGCAGGTTTGAGATTTTGAAAAGATTCCGAAGTGAGTTTGCTACCCTAGATAGAAGATTCCAAATGCTAAGGGTAATACTAGTTGAGTTTTCCAGATCTTGAAAGCAAGAATCTCTATGCTATAGTGTGGAACACCTCCTTTACTATGCTCTTACAACCTCTCCACTCCTGCTCCCTATCCTTCTTTAAAACACATTCCACATAAAAATTAAATTACCATACATTAAATCTCACTCCTAAATGCTAAATAGCAAATTGAGGGCATGGGAGAGTACCTTGTAATATTACAGAACCCCAGGAACCGAACTCAAACAAACCAAAACCTATACAAGAGTGCCCAACAATTAAAAGAATTATCAACTCTGCATGCAAATAGTATGAAAAGGCAGTTCACTTAAAACATCACCATCAAAGAGTCATAGTTAACCCATAACCAATGTCGCAGTGATTTTATAAATGCATCAAACTGAAAAACCAAATAGGCTCTAACACAAAAAATTCGAAGACTCTATCCATGAATCACATAATACCAAAGAGGATGTCCTTCATCAGGAAAATGACAATGATCCTTCGATCCCATCTGCAAATAAGTTGCAATTCTTGGTCAATTTGAAGATAAACTGTTGTGTATTTAGCTTGATAACCTCATTTGATAGACTGGTTTGGATGCTTCAAGCATGGAACCACCAATCAACAAGATATCCAATAAACATCGATACTAGGACACCAGTAATGTGGTTTATAAGACCAGTGAGAGAAGCCTCCAGACTCCAGAGGCTCTATGCCACCTTAACTGCCTAGGAGTTGGCACTCATTTAAACTAAGGTGCTTCATGCCTGCACTATGCGGCCAACCAAATGTTTAGGATTAACGCTTTAAAACCCTGGGACCATGTAACAAACACCACTAGTATATGAGTTATGTCTCAATATTAATAGAGAAGTTCACGGGCAGACATATGAATACAGCTTTGTTATTTAACAAAATAATACAGTTTTTTTTATTCTCAACTGCAACCTTATCTGATGGTTATAATTCCATTATTTGCTACCTTGTTTTGCAACCAAAATTTCCACAATTTCAAAATTGAAGAAAACCAAACGACCTGTTTACGGAATCAGCAACGGAAAAAATGATCATGAAATGTAAGTGCCTTCCAAATATGACACGTAGTGTTTAAAGCCATCAAGTTAACTATAATGGAATCATCAATGAATAAAAGAAAGCAATACTCACCCAGAAACAGACCGCAACGAATAAAACAAAGCAATACTCACGCAGAAACAGAGCACAATTCCCTCCTTTTCATTTGCTTCCCCAAAAGCCACTATGGTGGAAATTCGTTTTTTTTTTCTTTTTTGCAGCAAAAAAACCAATCCGCTAAGCTCCATAAAGTTTTTAGAAAATCCATAAACTAAAAACTTTCAGGAAGAAAAAGTACAAGCATCAAAACGAACCAATGTTCAATTGTCTCCTAGTCTTCAAGCAGCTGTTGATCAACTCCTTGATCTCCTCCTGAGTCAGCGGCTCTCCCAAAATCTCCTCTCTCGATGCCGCATGGTACTTGGGCCCCGACCCGGCCAGGAAAGGCCCCGGCGACTGCACCGGCTTCACCCCTTCTTCCCTGGCGGCGGGAGTTTAAACGAGTCGAACTCCGGCAGCTTCTTCTTGCTCGGTGGGAGTGGCGCCGCCCGTCCAAGGCCTGGCCATCGTGCTCGGCCCGAACGGCAGAAACGGAGGCTCCCTCAATGCCAAAGGTTTCTCCTTTGGCGTCTCCGTGTAACTATACTGGAACTCAAAGGGTGCCCCTTCGATCCTATACGTGATTCCCTTGTCCCCGACAGAAATCCCGGTCTCCCTGTCCGGGGAAACAGAAGCAGCCCGGGAAATCCTAGCAATCCGGCGGAAGGCGGGGTGCGAGGAAGGGGAGCTAGGGCTTTTAGGGTTTAAAGGGGGCTTGGAGTACTTGGAGGCTTTGCCTGGGACGGAGGGCGAGAAGGGGTGCCGTGAGACCGGAAACCGGCAGGGGAGGGGGCGGGGCGTCCGTGGCGGAGGAGGTGGGGTCGTCGGCGGCAGTATCCTCAGCGATCTTGAGGGTGGAACGGTGGCGGCGGAGGTCGTCCTCAATCTCCTGCTGGGAGCGGCGGCGCCTGAGGAAGGGCTCAGCGTTAGCATTCTTCGAGCGGGAGAAGCGGACCTCGGTGGAGGGGCGGGCCGGCGGGAAGGGTTGCGGGATTTGACAGGAAGAGGGGAGGGGGCGGCCAATTTGAGGGCCATCGGTCGGTGGATTCCGGCGGGGCGAGTGGAGAGGAGAGAGCAAGGGGCGAGAGAGCGAGCTATCCGTTTCGCTATAAAATTCGCTGAGGTCAAGAACACGTGTGATATGGTAATCCTGTAACCATGGGAGGACCCACTGACATATGAGTTTGCGTTCTCGTGTCTGCGAAAATTTGGAAAGGTGAAATTATTTACGAGTCCCTCATGGTAGAGTGCAAATAGGCGGCAAAACCATTCCGAGGTCCCTCAGCTAAGTAGAAATTATTTCCGTTGAACGATCACATTCATGTCAATGACGTCATACACACGGAGACTCGGGATATTCCTAATTATTTCCAAGCCCCCCTGCTTCAATAACTTAAGAAATGCCCGATTGGAGAGTCCCCCTGCTTCAATAATTTTAAGGAAATGCCCGATTGGAGAGAGCGGGGATTTAGAATCAAAATGAGGATGAGTGATTTTTATTCAATTAATGAGTGTTTGGTTGAAAAAAATGAAAATTTGAAATCGAAATCGGAATGGATGACTTTCATTCCAATCATTTGATTGATAGGAGTCCCATTCCGATTCTAATTTCAAGATGAAATGGGAATGAATCAATCTATATAGAACTCAATCCTATTCTCCTTTATAAATTCAATTTTTCATTTCAATTCTGATTTCAATTTCGATTCCGATCACGAACCAAACGTTTTGAGAGATTTGGTTATTCCAATTCCGATTCCAAGTCATTCCGATTTTCATTTTCATTATGATTCCGATTACGAACCAAATGCCCCTTATTTGATTCGGAAGAATCTCATTTTCATTTCGAAATGGAATGAAAATGGTCCAATCTATCTATAACTCAATCATCACTCTTCCCTACGGATTGAAATTTTTATTTCGATTTCGGTTACAAACTAAACGCTTCGAGAGATTTCGCCATTCCGATTTCGATTCCGATCGCGAATTAAGTACCCTCTAGATTTGTCAGCTTTGTCTCACAATGTGATGCAAATAAATTGTAATTTCTTGGTCAATGCAAAGATGAAAGGTATTGCGATCAAAATCGGATGGTTGGGTCAGTCTCCGCTCCCATATATGTGAGGTATTATCTGCTTCAACTCTGGATGACTTGGACTCATGATTTTGCTCTTTAAAAGGTGCATGCCTCACGCAACTGTAGCTTTCCCAATCAAAGGGATTCTGTATGTCAAGGATGGGCCCCTCCTCAAGCACCATTTTGTTGCAGTCAAGGATTGGATGGGTGGATCAGTCTCTGTTCCCATATGCATGAGGTATCGTTCGCTTCAGCTCCAGATATCTCGAGCTTCAATGGGCTCTGTGGCTATGCTAGACCATCTATAGCTACGACGAGTCATGTTGACTGCTATAGTAAGTCGTCTCAACTACAGTGGGTCTTAGTCATTTCTAATTTCATAATTTATTTTTAAAAATATCTCATGGGAAAGAGAATATCTCATTTTATATAAGACAAAGTTTTCTTTGACTCACAATTGATGTGGAATTAAAAGTTTCTCCTCCCATAACAAAAGATATAATTGCAATCTCTTAGATTCGTTAGCTTTATGTCCAGTTGAATGTTCAAAAGATTCTTCACTTTCCTCTCTCAAACATGGTAAAGAGCGGATTTGCGAGTTTAAGGTTGGTATTGTGTATGACGATGATACTCAAGGATGAGATTGAATAAAGTAATGCAATGTAACACAAAAATCTTGCAGTGTTTTTATATCACATAGACATTGTTAAAATGTTTAAAATGGCGTATTCGGCAACAAATAGCGGTAACACATGTTCACCATTTGGGAGAGGTTTTAAGATCAAGTCTTCGGAATGTTTCTCCAGGCATTTTTGAGGCCTGGGTGAGAAAATGAAAAAAATATTAAGTAACATCCAAGAGGCAATAGCTGTGTATTGGTCTGTTTTCGGATGTGAGAAGCTAACAAAAATACTGGTCAGACGAATGCATGGGCGTGCCACTGATTCCCACCAAGACAGGGATGGTAATAAAGAGCTTAAGCCACAAAGATAAGAGATAAAGACATAAAAAGTAAAGAGGATAAAAACATTATACTTGTTGTGATATTCCAGAAAGAAAAAAAGCGTCCCCTCTAACGTTCCAATCATCATTTGTATAACTATCTCTGATTGTTGACTGATTGTGTTCATTTGGTGCTGATATTTGTCTTCTTTGGTTAATACCACTCCAACCATCTTTTCTCTCGATGATTAGTTCTTTCAATTTTATTTCCCGTGTTAGCGTCTCCACTTCTCATGTTTTGACTTCTTTGGCATATTTCAATCACTTAAAATTTGTTAATGGTGTCTTGTATTAGGATAGTAATTTTTATTTATAACTTTATAGCAAAATTAGCAAAGAATATACCCAATCTTTATAAGGATGCAAATGAGCCAAACAGCTCTTGAACAGCTTGACTTAGATCCAGACTTTAGTTAACTTGGCTGTTAGTGAGCTCGAATAGCTTGAGCAAATTTTTAACTCGAGCTTAAGTATCAAGATACCTAGCTTCAAAAGCTCACGAGCTTAGTCAATTATATGTGTTGCTGCAAAATTCGCCGGCGTCGGAGATACTGGAGTCGAGGGTGCCGCGGTCGCCGCCGGGACCTGCAAAGGAAGTCTAAACCGGAGGTGGGGTTGTTCCGGCAAGATCCTCCGACGCTCAAGTCAGTTCTCTGCCTCAACAAGAATGGAGTGCTCGAACGGAGATTTTAGCAGAGTTTAAGCTAGAGACTAGAGCTTAGAGAATAACGTATCTGGGTGCCTATTTATAGGCAGAGGGCGTAACAGACTTGATGGTGACGCCTGTAACCGCCTGGTAGTGGGCCGTTCAGGAGTTTGTTACAGAGGGTAGTAGAGTAGGGACGTGGACATCGTTGTGGCTTGCCGCGTGGGCCTGTTGTGGAAATGGGATGATGTCCGTTGTCGTGACTTGCCAGAGCATGATGGAGCCACGTGGGGTTCACTGCAGGAAGTGACGCGGCGTTGTGGCCATTATAGCGGCCTGTCAGTGAGCCTGAGCTCGTCGGGAAGAGCTCGGTAGGGGTATCCGAGGGTAAACATGATCCCCAGTCAGGAGGAAGTCCGGATG
>KE505933.1:195119-207473 GCA_000441515.1 Elaeis oleifera | reverse complement strand
AATTCCTAGGTCAAAACTCTACAATTAAGCTAATGAAGTTCCTAAGACTGACAAATAATAGGCACTATTACTCACAAGAAATCTTCAAAGCAAGACAATTAATGAAAAACCTTGTTTACATACTTTAATTAACTTGGAAATTTATTGTTTATATGGAAGGGGCACTAAAATATTTTGCTAAGTTGTCAACTCAATAAGGTACCCAAATATTATCCCAATCAAGTGGTTATTTTAGATTAAAGGATTTACTGGTTTATGAAATCACATTGAGAATTCAAATTGAATGTATCATATATATGCTCTCTCATTTCATCTAAACAAATTTTCATATTTGTATTTTAATTTTCATATCCTTGCAAAGATCTAACCATCACCCATCAATGCAACGAACTACGTCTGCCCCTTCGTGAATGATTTTAGATTTTTACAAATCAAGTTCAGTATTCTATCTATGCTACAAACAGTTCTTGCGATTTCATCTTTTTGTAGGCTAGCTAGACCAAAATTCTAGCTGGAATAAAGCTTGCATGATGGTTGTTCCGGACTAGCATCCACTGAAAACAATACTTCAAAGGTGTCAATTCTCATATTCTATGCCACTCCAAGGTTTGTTCTAAATTAGGTATTCTTAACTTGTTTTTCCCAATTTTGGAGCAAGTTACCTCAACATCCTCATCCATACTGCGACCATCTTATGTGGGTTAATATTTTATGCGCAACAACCAAAATGCTCTAAATTTCATCTTATAAAGCTTCCTGCTAAGCATATTATATGTGGTGACTTTATTCCGTTTATGCCACCTCGTCACTTTATCTCTTGCCGCATGTAGCTGGGATAAAGCACCCTCATCCTGCCGAACTAATGGAACTACTATCTTCCGGCTTCTGGACTATCTACTGAGTTTCCGGACCAACAGCAGGTCTCTGGACCATGAACAGAATTTCAAACTAAGATCTGGTCTTCAACCTCGGACCATGGAATTAAATTGCAAGATGCCTATCACCTCGACGGTTATGGCAAATCTCATACGGATAAGGGCCACTCTGCCACATCCGGAGAAACCAGGAAGCGGTTGAGCATATCCCATCTAGTATGGCATGACCGGCAGCTCCAATAGCCTCGGCATCCTTGGACCGTCCTACGACGCCTACAAATGCCTAAGCCTCTGACTGACGGTACTCTGTCATTTTTCATCTATTTGTGCTGCCTACTCTTCCATCTGTTCTAGACTATTGACTTGAGCATCGGAGGATGCTTATCGGAGCAACCCGCCTTCAATTTAAGACTTCTTTTGCAGGTGCTGCGGTCTGTCTCCAGCGAAGTTTCGGTGGCAACAATTTTTTCGTATATCTTGTTTCTTTGTAAGTTTCTTGAGATAGAAATTTATAGAATATGTTTTGGTTGATGAGCTCGTAAAATCAACTGGATTTGATTATGAGTCCTCTTAAAACAATCGGTGTGTAAGGTTTTGATTGATGAGTCCGCAAAAGCAACTAGGTTGATTGTGAATCTGTAAAAATAATCAGGATGTAAGGTTTTGGTTGGTGAGCCAGCAAAACTAGTTGGATTTTGAACTATGAGCTCCCAAAAATAATCAAACTGTAATCTTGAATAGATTATAGTAAAATTTTTAAGAGAAGTTTGAATAGATTATAGTATATTTTTGATTGTGCTTTATCTTTGTATCTTCTAGCTTAGCTTTGTATTTACTTATTGCATACTCCCCACTAACACTTAAACTCAAATTAGAGCATATAATTGCATTGGAGCACTTCAATACTTGCTATCATACATTGTTCTTATTTGTATCATATTTAATTGAGCTTGGCATATTGATTTCGCTGTACATTCATCTCACTAGTTTGAAAATTAGTACATACTTGCTTTTAGTTTTGAAAAACCTATTTCACTCCCCCTCCTAGGTTGTCTCGCTAGGCAACAAATAGTATCAGAGCTTGGCACTCAACTGCATTTGATCCTACGATCAAGAGTTAAAATTACATGGCAATCCAAATTGGTATTTGTTTTGCTGAACGGCTATTGACCAACCATCCACTTTTGTTCAATGAAACAACTATACCTATTAGAAAGTATGCATGCGTATTTACATTCAAGCACTAGACTATCAACTTTCGAAAGTTATAGTCAATGGTCCACACACATCCATTGTTACAATAGATGGCATTGTCATTTCTAAACCCAAATGGGATTGGGATAAGCAAGATATGAAAATGGTCGAAGTGAACACTAAGGTCATGAATGTTTTGTATTGTGCATTTAATGCTAATGAATTTAATAGAATCTCTACTTACATATCGGCTAAGAAAATATGGAATAGATTAGCGGTTACCCATGAGGATAGCAATCAAGTAAAAGAGTTTAAAATTAAATTGCTTGTTCATAGATATAAATTATTTAAGATGGAGCAATATGAGTCCATTTCTAATATGTTTACTAGATTTATCGTTATTATCAATGGTTTAAAGAGTCTTAGTAAATCATATACTAATAGTGAGCTTGTTCGTAAAATTCTTAGGTTACTACCAAGAGCTTGGAAGGCCAAAGTCACCGCCATACAAGAAGCCAATTCAAGAACCTCATGGCTTTACCTCTTGAAGAACTTATTGATTCACTCATGACTCATGAGTTGAATATGTATGAAAATACTAAGGAAGAATCAAAAAAAAGGATGACCATCGACTTCAAATCCATAGCAAGAAAAGATGAGAGTGATTAGTCAGAAGAAGGAGATGAAGATGAGAAAATGGAGCTGATCATAAGAAATTTAATAATTTATGAAGGAGAAAAGATAAAGGCTCAAGAAGAAGTTCTTATTCAAAAGGGAAGGCAATATGAATGAAGAAAAGGAGCTATTGTGCAATGAATGCAACAAACCTGGACATGCAAGAGCCAACTGCCCCTACTTGAAATAATTATCAAAAAGATGAAGAAGAAAGCAATGACAGCTATTTGGGACGATAGCGATGAGTCAAGCTTCAAGGAAGAGGAGCAAGGAGTTGTCAATCTATGCCTCCTGGCATATGAGAAGGAGGTAAACTCTGAACATCAACTAGACTTACTTTGATGAACTATAAATGCATTTTCAGAACTTATAACTAATTTAAAATGCTTGGCTTGAAACAAAATTTTGAAAAAAAAAAATCATGAGTTGTCAAATAAGAAAGAAAATATTTTAAAGGAAAGAGAGCCTTTATCTCAAGAAAATCAGACTTTGATGAATGAAAAGATTGAATTTCAAAAAGAAAAAGAAAGCTTTTTAAAAAGAGAAAAATCCTTGCTTGAAGAAAATATTTTTGTTAGAAAGGAAAATCAATTTCTTGCTGATGAGAAGAAAATATTTTTTTAAAAAAAAGGATCTTGTTTTACTTGAAAATCAGGATTTAAAAAATGAATTGAAAAAGCTTAAACCTTTTGTTGAAAAGTTTAGTTTTAGCTCCAAAAAGTTTCAAATGATTTTGAATGATCAAAAAGCTATTTTTAATAAAGCTGATTTAGGTTTTAGACTTCAAAAGCAGCAAAAATATATGAAATTTTTTTTGTAAAAGCCTTCTTTAGTCATTCTTCAAATGTTATATACTTTTGTTATGGTAAGGACATAAGGCTTATTCTTGTGATTCTAGAAATTTAATGGAAATAAGATAAAAAAAGTTTGGATTCTAAAAGAAATCATATCTACTAACCCCCAAGGATCCAAGAAAGCTCGGATACAAAAATTTGAAAATGATTATTTTGCATGTGTGCCTAGCATTCTATGAATTAAAGAAGATGACATTTGAGAGTGAACTCTTAGAGCATGTAATGGAGAGATGATAAAGTTTGATAAAGATAAAATTAGTGAGATCATTCTTCTATGTTTATAGAAATATGTTGCTTAAATGGATTGATTTTGATAAATCATTTTAAGCTTTTTCATGATCTACTACTATGATACTTGTGCATTATGCTATGATACATATTGTAATATTTTTGTATATGTTGAAATTTGTCTTGTTACATTTAAGTAGAGTTATGAAACTCCTTGTTACAAATATGTATATTATTTTATATTTGAAAATACATATGCTTATCTAGTTCTTTATATCTTGATATCTCAAATTAAACTCTAATTTGAAATTAAGTTTATTGGAATTGAAAAATAGGTTAAATAGATTTATTTTGATGAATACCTTTATATGCCCTTTATTCTTAATGCTTTGATACATGTTATAATATATACTTTGATACATTGTATGACTCATGATATATTTAATGAAATAAATCGTATTATTTGTTGACATCTCTTTTTATTAATGAGTTTATCTCTCTCATGTTTCAATTTCGTGTTCCATTTTGAGTATGGTAACAAGTGGAGAAAAGAGAAAGTTTCAAAAACAAAGAATTTATGACTATTTCTAAAAGAATTTAAAAGAAAGAAAAAGATTTCAGAAATGTTTGAAATAATTGATAGATTTCATAATATTTGATATTGTTTTACAAAACTCTTAAAAGATCTTGCTTAATTTGTATAAGAAAGGGAAACAAAATTGCTTTTAAAAAATACTCTAATTTGATAAATATTTTCATTAAAAATCAAAGGGAGAGTAATGCAAATTTATCTTGTATTTTGTTCTATTTTGTTTCTCTTTACTATGCTATTGATTTTGCTTATGGAGAGAAATAAAATATATTTGAAAAGTAAAATCTCTTCGATGGTTTCTTGTAAAATTTGAATTTAAAATATCTTGAGAAACTTGAAGTATGCTTCATATTTTATTCTTGAATGCTCTGTATTTGATCTTGAATTGCTCTAAATCTAATGAAAAATAGGGAGATTGAATTTATGTGCTTTCAATTTAATCTTGCATGCTTATACCCTTAGACTTTTAATTGATATGTCATGAGATCTTCAATGAAATATAAATAATTTTTTGAACCTTTTAATGCATTTTGAAAACAGAAGATAGACTTTTTATAATTCTTAATGAAAATTATCTTTTGAGCTAAAAATATTTTGATTCTTTATGATTAATATTGTGAATTTGATCTCTCATACTTGCATCCTTGAGCTCTCTAATTGATATGAAAGTTTGATTGGGAAAGAAAATAAGTTAAGTATATGTTGTAATTTCCTTGATATTCTATGAATATTATTTTAGAACTTTTTGATGTTGTCGAAAAGGGAATAAGTGTAAATTGAGTATATATACTTGAGCAAAAATTGAATATTCTATGATATGTTCATAAAGTATGTTATGAATGCATCATCTAGTTGTTTACTTCATGTGTTATAAATGAATTAATTATATGCAAACTCTGGAAACACACTATGCTTTATTTTGTATATACTCAAAATTTTGTTATCATTAAAAAAGAGAAGATTGTTGACCCTATGATTGATTTTGATGAATAACAAAATTTTTAAGTATGTTATGAGACTAACGGTATGTTAAAGTATTTCATGGAGCTTTTGAGCCTTAAAGAATTAAAGCCTAAATGGACAAAATTAAATCTAAAAGGGCATGTTTGGAAACTCATTTGATATATGAAAATCATGGAAATTAAGGTTGAGAAGTGCGTTGGAAAAAAATAAAGGTCCATTCAATTCCTTAAAGAATCTATTTTGGCACACTGAGTTTTTTGTTGGTACGTATCTGAGTCGACTCAATATACATCCGAGTCGACCCCACAATAAAACAGAAAGAATAGAACGGTAGAAATCTCGGCTAAAAATTCTCTTGATATCTAAGTCAACTCAGATGCAGCACTTGAGTCAACTCAGATCCGAGTCGCTCCAATGCACATCCAAGTTGACTTGAGGTCTGCTAACAGTCTAACGGCTAGCTTTGTAGACTATGCAGATTTGTTTCTATCGGCTGGTTTTCATCTCCAACAGTAAGAAACAACTCTCCAATATCTTTTAAGGGTATAAATACTTTCTAATTTAATTGGAAAAGGTATGGATTGAACAAAAAGAGGAAAACAAAAGAAAACCCAAGTGAGCCTTCAAGAGAGTACTACTACTTTCCAACCACAAGTTGTTTGATATTTCAGTTGGCTTTCAAGAAGAAAAAGAGCTCATCATTTTCAAAGCTTTCTCGACAATGCTCTAAGCACTTCATTGACTTTTAATTTGCTCATCAAGGAGCTTTTGCTTATTTAATATTTTTTTGTATATTTGTTTTCTTGCAAGTTTCTTGGGATAGAAACTTGTGGGATAAGTTTTGGTTGGTGAACTTGCAAAAATAACTAGGTTTGATTGTAAGCTCGCTTAAAACAATCAGTTTGTAAGGTTATGGTTGGTAAGCTGCAAAACCAATTAGGTTAATTAAGAATCCGTGAAAATAATCGGGGTGTAAGGTTTTGGTTGATGAGCCCACAAAACTAACTGAATTTTGGATTGTAAGCCCGAAAAAATAATCTAGTTGTAATCTTGGATAGATTATAGTGAAATTCTTAAGAAAAATTTGAAAAGTGAACGTAGGTGCTAGGGTTGCATCGAACTACTATAAAATTCTTGTATGTTTAAGATTGTGCTTTATCTTTGTTTCTCCTAGCTTAGCTGTGCATTTACTTATTGCATACTCCTCATATTCATATTTGAACTCAAGTTAGAGTACATAATTGCATTGAAGAACTTCAATATACTTGCTATCATATATTGTTTCTCATTTGCATCACATTTAATTGAGCTTAGCATATTGATTTCGCTACACACTCATCTCACTAGTTTGAAAATTAGCACATACTTGCTTTAGTTTTAAAAACCTAACTCATCCCCTTCATGGATTATCTCACTATGCAACAAAATGAAACAATAAATCATTGCACAAATAATTATCAATAAATATAAATATTTCTCTTGACTCCTCCCAAACAAAACTGCCATCGCTATGGGTACGAGTCATCCGGTAAAACTCCACCTCACTAGGCTCGCTCCCATGCTCATCCATCTACAGAAAAAAAATATGTTATAAAAATATGATCCATGATACATAACATATTATCCAAAATACCTATAATATATATTATAAGATACATCAAAAATGATACATGATTCAATATAAATATTAAAATTGTAATTGTAAGTAAAGACAGCTAATTATTTCAATAAAACTTATAAGTATCATGATACATAGTACACGATACATGATGTTAGTTTCATTAAGAAACATAAATGTTTCAATATAATTAAAATAAGCCGAACAAAGAGTTTGTAGTATATATACCAAAAAGTTTGAAATAAACATATGAATTCCTGTCTAAGCCGCGCATAACTCTTGGACTTCGATATATGAGGAATAGACTGAGCTACTTATGCAGTTCTACCAATAGCAAAATATGTCTGCAAAGTAAAATAAATAAATCAGTCGTTGTTTATTCTTGAGTCTCTATTTTGACTAAAGTGAAGGAAAATTTGGTAGTTTAGGGCATGTGATTTTAAAACTTTTTCAAAATCATACGTAGCAGAAGACTAATCGATCAATCTAATTGATCGATTATATATTAGATCTAATCTAATTACTACCAGACCAGGATCATTAAAGCATGCATAATCTGAAATAATCAATTATGAATTATAAAAGGATAACCATGAGATCGAATCTCATACCTTTGTGTAGGTCGAAGGACTCCACTCTTGAATTCCGAAGATCCGGCTGCTGCTTCTAGCCGCACATGCGTCCAGCCTCTACAAGTATCTACATGAGGCCCGATGCAGATCTAAACTTGTACTTCCAGTGTGCTAGCACCTTCCAAGCGCATCTCTGACTTGGATCTTAATCCTCTTTCTTCTAACAAGAAAAAGAATCGCTGCGTAACCCTTTGCGCAGCTTTCTCGAGATTCAATGTAGAACTCACCGGAGAAGAAGGAATACTTTATTCTTCTCTTCTTCTCTCTTTTCTCTCTCTCTCTTTCAGATCTGGAAGAAGGGAAGATATGTGGTGCAATAAACAAGAGGAGGGAGGGCGCAAAAGCAATGAGAGGCAGCCACAAAATTTCTACGTAGAAAATCTTAGTGGCCGGCCTTTCTTTCCTTCCTTTTATTCTTGTCGTACAAGACCAATCCCACATGCCATAAGCCTTCTTGATATAGTAGGACTCTTATCCAGATAAGAGTCCATATCAGGAAGTAAATAGGAGGCGCCATAACATGTGGGGCGGCACAAAATTTTCACGATGAATTCTTCACAAGAATTCATGTGCACGCCAACATTCCACACGCCAAGAATAAAATCAGATCTCCATCTGATTATTTCCAGATTAAAACTCCTCTAATTAGGAGTTTGTATCAAATACAAAAGCTCTTAATAAGGATAACAGTTATCCTTTAGGAAAGAGATACCCAGGAAAGTGGGGCACCAATAATTGGCATCCCCTTATTTTCTCCACGCACGCGCCCAAGAGGGGGCGTGAAAAATCACCCCCCTTCTCTTTCTTATGCCCAAGAGGAGAAAGAAGCCCAGTGACTTTTGGCTTCTGAGTCCTGGGAGGATTGGGTTCCAAATTTGGTTGAAATTGAATCCAAATCAAACTCAATTCGAAAGGCTGTCAATTCTAATTCGATTAGGACTGAACTAGATCCAATTGACTTCAATTAAGTCAAACCTAATTTAATTAAATCTGACTAATTAAATTAGAACTTAATTCATAATTAAATCAGGTCTAAATAATATTGCAACAATTACAATTGAATCCCATATGCCAACAATTGGAAGCTGCCAAATATGTAACCCTTACAAAATTGGCAATTCCATTTCGAACCATCAACTCGTTTGATGATTTGAAAGTGATCCAAGCCCTAGATCAGGTCAAGCCCTTTGTGTGTGTGACCCCATAGGTTCAAACACTAAGCCAGTAGCATAGGAATAAATTCTTGTACCAATCAAAGTAACCATTTAGCAATGGTACACGATGTCCAGATAGGTCGAATGTTTGTGAAGCAACATTCAAAATTTTGAATATGGTTATCATATAATTCATCTCCTTGACTCTAAGTGCTCAGGATGACCTAGGGTTTAACTGTCAACCCTGAATGAGTCATTCACATTGTATTTCAACCTTTCAAATCTATCATATGGATTATCTTGACCAAGATTTTACTAAATTGAAATACAGTGATGCACTATCTCCTATAATCTGGAGGGTCAATCCCATCTTGACTCACACACCGATTTTGCAAGTACTTGACTATGCCCAGAAGCTTTCCATCACTGAATTAGAAATTCAGATAGTCTGGTATCAAAGCACAGTGAGTTGCTTGCACCGTGGTGATCTTAGATCGAAGTGACACTTATACCCATATCCTTCGCAAGCTACTCTTGACAATAAAGTACTCCACAGTTGGTCACATTCAGTGAGGTGTACTCCTACGTCTCATCTGTATGTCATATCAGTGTCTCCACACCACTTGATTACGAAGACAACCAATGTATATGGCACACAACAACCTATACTCGATAATCGATATTATCCTTGTAATAGCATATCATTTGGTCGCGAACAAGTTTAAGAACTAAACAGTAAATCCTCTTTACTAATCTAAATTAGTCCTAAGGACTTCATCACAATATAGGAGTTTAATTTGAAGATGTACACTTTTGTGATGCAAATATCAAATAACTTTTATTAGTAATAATTCATATACAATTACCAATTAACTCAGCCGTCAATTGTTTGACGATTGGCTTTGAGGCACATTTCCTAGCAGTTCTTACTTGGACTAAAGCCAATTGATATAGTATCATATACCCATCTTCGATTTGTAATCATCGAACTCCTTCATACCGAGTACTTTAGTGAGTCAGCCAGATTCTCTTTTCTGTCGATCTTCTAAACATCGATGTCACCTCGATCCATGATCTCCCAAACAAGGTGATAGCGGTACAGAATATGTTTGGTGTATTGATGAGACTTTGATTCCTTTGCTTGAGCAATGGCTCTAGTGCTGTCACAGTACAACAAGATAGGACCATCAATGGAGGGTGCCACTTCGAGCTCACCAATAAACTTGCATAACCATGCAGCTTCCTTCACAGCATCGGATGCTGCGATGTACTTTGCCTTGTATGCCAAGTCGGCCATGGTGTGTTGCTTTAAACTTTTTTAGTAGATCACTCTATCATTTAGGATAAAAATATATCCCAACACACTCTTGCTATCATCATGGTTTGATCAAAAATTAGAGTCCGTAAACCCACTGGTTTTAAATCAGATTCTTTATAAACGAGCCACTGGTCCTTAGTATTTCTCAAATACTTAATGATGATTTTTACAACCTTTCAGTGATTCTCCCTCGGATCAGACTGATACCTGCTTACTATCCCTAGTGAGTAGATAACATCCGATCTTGTACATGTCATGGCATACATTATAGATCCCACTGCCGAAGTATATGAAACTCTACTCATACACTCTCTTTCTTGAGGTGTTGTTGGACAATCCCTCTTGGAGAGAAAAATTTCATGGTCTATCAGAAAATAGCCTCTCTTAGAATTCTCCATACTGAATCACTTCAGCATGGTATCTACGTACATGGATTGGGATAATCCAAGCAATCTCTTAGATCTTCATCTCTAGGATGTAGGATGCTTCTCCCAAATCCTTCATGGAGAACTGTAACGATAGCCAAATATTTATTCCTATAATGCAGGGATATTGTGCCCAGATATGGAGCCCAAGAGGGGAGGTGAATTGGGTCTTTTAAAATTTTCAAGATTAGTGCACTTAAATAATGTGCTAATATATTGAGTGGAATGAGTTGATTTGCAATAAAGATGAAATCAAACATAAATGAGAGATAAATAAGTATTGAACACAAAGAGCAAGTAAAGAGATGCAAGCACAACAAACACCAAGAATTTATAGTGATTCGGTGCTAACCTTGCACCTACATCCACTCTCCAAGTCCCTATTTAAGAATTCAATCCACTAAACAGATTTCAAGAATACAACACGTTGAACACCTCCGACCCTTGCTATCCAAGCAAGAACACTTATTTCTCGGATACAAGCTAACCCTCAACACTCTGATTTCAGGTTCGGATTAACCTATCTGAGTTTTGGAACCCCCATAAAACTCAAAAATCCAAATACAATATGAGAAAAATAGGGTCCAAAAAATTCAGCACAATATCCCCTTAAATAAACACAATAAATGCAATAGAAATAAAATACTTAAGGGGAAGAAGCTTTTGCTGAACATCCTCAATGAATTGCATACTTGATTGCAGCTGGAGAGTGGTTGGCGAAGTGATTAAATACTTCTTTTCTCTTTTTAGGGTTTTTGAACTTTTCTCGAATGTGAGCTTTGAATGCTTGCAAAACTTATGATTTTTCACTTCAAGAGAGTATTTATAGTCACCATTTATCCTTGAAATATCTTAGAGTTGGTTTAGAGCTATTGGAGAGTATTTAATGCACATTAAATATATTAAAATAGACTGAAACTAGCCGTTACGAAGCTCGTCTAGAATGGATCGTCCCACTATGACTGAAAGTCCCATGGGACTCCTCATTTGGCCAAACAGAAAGTTCAGCTTTCTGTTTTGATCTCAGAGTCTCAGGAGTCGTCCCAGATGGGTCGTCCCACTACATGGATCATCCCAAGTGGATCATCCCACTGCGTGTCATGAGTCAAAATGAACGTGCCGGCTATCCAATGAAAGGGGATGACCCAGATGGGTCACCCCATTTTGTGCTAACTTAGTTTTTCATGCATTTAAAGTTCGAAACTTATCAGAACACTTTCAAACGCTCTCAAATAGCTTCAAATCAATTGGACACTCTCAGAAAGCTTCAAAAACTTCTCCAACTTGTAAAAACTTCAATTTTGGCACACTTGATGAAGCTTTTAAACTCAATCTTTTGGACTACCTGAAATATCACAAAAATATTCTTCAAAGATAAGAAATAAATTAGTAGTCTCCTCAAATAGTTTGCGATCATCAAAATCAATTCTTGAAGCAACAATCTCTTCCTTTTTGATGATGATAAAATATTTGAGTGTTCATAAATAAGTCTTTAAAGCTCAAGAAATTTGAGTTTGTGAAGCACTTATAGGAATATACCAAAGATTAATCATAGAAAATCATGAGATACATATTTTCAGTAATTTTAATGTTTCAATTTATTTGCTGAAACTCATTTGTGAAGATATTAGAGTTTCTTTAAAGATTGTTCTTAATCAGTTAAAATTCTTTCTTTCTTGTATGAGATAGATAAAAATAATTATTTTAACTATTTGAAAAAGATCTCCCCCTTTCTTATATAAAGAGTATTCAATTTATAAAAAGATGATTCATAAAAAAATTTTGTTCTTTTCTTCCTTGTTTTTAGTATCAGAGCAATAAATGTG
>KE505933.1:168628-187646 GCA_000441515.1 Elaeis oleifera | reverse complement strand
GATCATCTGAAGTTGTTTGAACTTAATGTAAATCTATCAACTATAAGTTTTAACTTGATTACCTCTTTCTTTAGTTTTTGATTTTTTTTTATAAGAGTTTCATTTGGGCTTAAAAATTCATCTTTTCTTTTAATAAAGACTGATTCTTTAGTTCTAATTCTTTATTTTGTTATCAACTTCTTCTTTTTCTTTAGCTAATATTTAGTTTCTTAATTTTAAATTTTATTTTTATTCCTAATTCTTTAGATCATCCAAAAGTTTATGAAAAGCTTCTAGCAGTTCATCATAAGTAAATTCATTTTGAGTTTCGGAGGATACCTTTTATGTACCATAAGGCACAGGTTGGCTTCTTCATGAGATTCTTCATCTGTGTCTTCTTTTCCTAAGCTGTCGGCTTGAGAACGATAGTCTTCTTTCTTCTTATTTTTTCTCAAAGTGTTGCTTCATGGTCAATTCGTGAGTCATGAGAGATCCAAGAAGCTCCTCTAATAGTAGAATATTTAAATCTTTGATTTCTTGGATAGCAGTGATCTTTGTCTCCCACGATCTTGGTAAGGACCTGAGTATTTTTCTCACAAGATCACTGTTAGAATAATATTTGTCAAGACTTTTTAAACCATATATGATGTTAGTGAAATGGATGAACATTTGAATTATTGACTGTTCAGGTTCCATTTTAAACAGTTCATAGTTGTACACAAGTATATTTATCTTAGACTCTTTTACTTGGTTTGTGCCTTCATGTGTGACTTCTAACTTATTCCAAATTTTTTAACAGAATTGCATGTAGAAATATGATTAAATTTATTTACATCTAGAGCACAATATAAAATATTCATGGCTTTAGCATTGAGCTGAGCCATTTTCTTATTAAATTCATCCTATTCACCTTTCGGCTTAGAGAGAGACACACTATCAATTAATTTAGTGGGTGTGTGTGGTCTATTTACTATGATACTCCACATATTATAGTCAAGCGCTTGAATAAAATTTTCATCCGAGTTTTCAATAGGTATAGTTTGACCCATTAAAAGTGAAGGTCGATTTGTGGATTATCCCTCGGCTAGGGATGTGCCAAATTGGACTGCCATTGATCTTTGGCTCTTGATGGTTAAATCAAGTAAGGGCTAGAGTACCGGACTCTGATACCACTTGTTGCCCAGATATGGAGCCCAAAAGGAGGGTGAATTGGATCTTTTAAAATTTCAAGATTAGTGCACTTAAATAATGTGCTAAGGTGTTGAGTGGAATGAGTTGATTTATAATAAAGATAAAATCAAACATAAATGAGAGATAAACAAGTATTGAACACAAAGAGCAAGTAAAAGATGCAAGTACAATAAATATCAAGAATTTATAGTAGTTCGATGCCAACCTTGCACCTATATCCACTCTCTAAGTCTCTACTTAAAATTCAATCTACTAAACGAATTTCAAAATACAATACGTCGGACACCTCCGACCTTTGCTATCCAAGCAAGAATATTTATTTCTCGGATACAAGCCAACTCTCAACACTCCAATTTCAGGTTCGGATCAATCTATCCGAGTTTTAGAACCCCCCAAAACTCAAAATTCAAATACAATATGAAAAATAAGTACAAAAATTTAGCACAATATCTCCTTAAATAAATACAATAAATGTAATAAAATATAATATTTAAGGAGAAGAAGCTTTGCTGAATACCCTCAATGAATTGCACACTTGATTGCAGCTGGAGAGTGGTTGACAAAGTGATTAAATACTTCTTTCTCTCTTTTAGGGCTTTTTGAACTTTTTCGGATGTGAGCTTTGAATGTTTGCAAAACTTGTGATTTTTTACTTCAAGAGAGCATTTATAGTCATCATTTACTCTTGAAAATATCTTAGAGTTAGCTTAGAGCCGTTGGAGAGTATTTAATATGCATTAAATATATAAAAATAGACTGAAAATTAGTCGTTACGAAGCTCGTCCAGAATGGGTCATCCCATATGGGTCGTCCCACTGTGACTGGGAAGTCCCATGGGATGTCTCATTTGGCCAGACAGAAAGTTCAGCTTTCTGTTTTGGTCTCAGGGTCTCAGGGGTCGTCCCAGGTGGGTCATCCCACTACATGGGTCATCCCAAGTGGGTCGTCCCATTATGTGTTATGAGCCAAATAAAGCGTGTTGGCTACCCAATGAAAGGGGATGACCCAGATGGGTCACTCCATTTTGTGCCAATCCAGTTTTTCATGTATTTAAGATCCAAAACTTATTAGAACATTTTCAAACACTCTCAAATGGCTTCAAATCAATTGGACACTCTCAGAAGACTTCGAAAACTTCTCCAACTTGTAGAAACTTTAATTTTGGCACACTCGATGAAGCTTTTCAAACTCAATTTTTTAGACTACATCAAACATCACAAAAATATTCTTCAAAGATAAGAAACACATTAGTTGTCCCCTCAAATAGTTTACGATCATCAAAATCAATTCTTAGAGCAATAGATATCATTTTCGATTAAGAGTATCATCCACAAACAAAACAAGAAATAACACCTCAGAGCCATTAATCCATTGTATATGCAGGGTTTCTCTCCGTTCCTAATGAAGCCATACGTTCTGATCACTTTATCAAAATGCATGTTCCAACTCCGAGATGCCTGCTTCAATCCATAAATGGATCTCTGAAGCTTGCATACCTTAGACTCATCTGTGGATGTGAACCTTTTAAGTTGTATCATATACATCTCTTATTCTAACTCTTCGTTTAAGAAAGAAGTTTTGACATCCATTTATCAAATTTCATAGTCTAGATGTGCAGCTATCGCAAGCATAATCTGAATAGATTTGAGCATTGCTATAGAAAAAAATATCTCATCATAGTCGATGCCATAATGTTGACGATAATCTTTGACAACCAGACAGGCTTTATAGGTCTTCACCTTTCCGTCTGTGCCTCTCTTCCTTTTGAAGATCCACTTACGCCTATGAGTTTTACCCCTTTAGGTGGGTCAACTAATGTCCATACATCGTTGATTTTCATGGACTTCATTTCAGATTTCATGACTTCTAGCTACTTATCGGAGTTAGATTTCTGCACAACATCCATATAGATGATCGGATCTTCGTTGTTCTCGTCGAGTTCAATAGGATCACCATCCCGAACCAAAAAATCATATTTGTCCAACCGACACGGTACTCTATCGGATCTCCTCATAGGTGACTCTACAACAGGCTCTGGTTTGATCTAATCAAATCTAGTTCTGTGGGTTTTTTAGATTGTGTCGGTTCTTCTACTAATTGAACTTTCTCAAGCTCAACCTTAGAGGCATTAGTTCCTTCCTCAAGGAACTCCTTTTTCAAAAAGACTACCTTAAGGCTGATGAATACATTTTATTCATTAGCCTGGTAGAAGTAATACTTCTTAATTTCTTTTGGGTACCCTATGAAAATGCACTTATCAGGCCTAGATCCAAGCTTCTTCGTAATTAAACGTTTGACATTAGTCGGACATCCCTAGATCCTAAGATATGAGAGTACTGGCTTACGCGCTGTCCATATCTCATATAGTATTTTATTTACAGACTTACTTGAAACTTTATTAAGAAGATAACAAGCTGATTCAAGTGCATATCTCCAAAAGAAGATCGACAGACTTGCAAAGCCTATCATAGATCAAATCATATCTAATAGGGTTCGATTCCTTCTTTTCGACACATCATTATGCTATGATATATCAGGAGTGGTCCATTGTGAGAGAATCTCATTCTCTTCTAGATATATTGAAACTCATTGGAGAGATATTCATCCTCTCGATCAGACCAAAGAGTTTCAATACTCTTTTTAGTTTGTTTCTTTACCTTATTATGGAACCATTTGAACATTTCAAATGATTCGGACTTGTGTTTCATCAAGTAATATATCCATACCTTGAAAGGTCATCTGAAAATATAATGAAGTAGTAATATCTACTTTTAGCACCTGTGTTCATAGGTCCACATACATCAGTATGTATTAGATTTAGAAGTTCACTGGCTCGTTCACCTTTTTCAGTAAAAATGATTTGGTCATCTTTCCAAGCAAACTGAACTCACAGGTTGGAAGTGATTCATAATAACTGATCTCGAGGATTCTCTCTCTCTTGAGTCAACCTATTTATCCTGTTTTGTTATCATGACCTAGCCTACAGTGCCAAAGATAGATATCGAAGACATCATCTACTCTAGGGTATTTGCTGGACGTGTATACTGCACTAACAGGCTATGATGATATATAAATTTTATTATTCAATTATCCATTCATCACAGTAATACTATTTAAAATGATATCACAAATATTATTTTTATTTTATAAATAAACTTTCATAAATAAACTTTCAATAAATGGATTGAGGGGAACCCGAAGCCAGGCACAAAAGGATTCTTCATAGAAACCCAATCGACCTTCGGAGGAAGCAAATCCTTTCATCTAGCCTCGGAACTTCCAATCGAAACTCTGAAGGAATATGGTATTGACCGTGAATCAATACTAAATCCCTCTCCATGACTTCCAATGGGAAGTTCAGAGGGTGAACTCATACTGTTCCCCTCGATCCCTCCATGACCGGTTCGCTCATTTCAACTTCTGATTTAACATTTAACAAAAATGAAGGACAACAGTGATAATAACTAAGAACAACTAAATTTGATTTGAATACAAGCTTAACTATCCCTAACACTATAACTGGAACTGGTCTTCTATCTTTAATATTAAGGAATCTCTTGCCTTCTTCAAATCTTCTACTGACCTGCAGGCCCTGCAATGAATTATATATATTATAAGGCCTTCCAGTATCGAATACCCAGGTAGTAGTATCATAATAAAAAATTACAAGATGTTATTATATAATCACCTTGTCCAGCAACAGGTTGCTGCTTTCTCTTCTGTCTGTTCGGATCAGTGAGGTAATGTACCGAAGACAGTTTCTCTTTCAGTGCCCTACTTCTTGCAGTAGAAGCATTCTGCCTGACTCTAGTCGAGCTTGAATTTCTTGGTCTGACTGGATATAGATGTCCTAGCATGTTGTTGCACCTGTTTCTTCTTTTTTTGTTCTTCTTTTCTTTCTTAAAGGGTTGACATCCAGAAGAAGACCCTCCCACTACATTCATCGACTTCTTGTGGAGCTGGTGATCTTTCTCAAAGTTCTGCAACAATCCCAGCAAACAGTGATATTTGACTGCAGACTTTATCATTCTAAAATGAGTAAGAAATGAGAGGTAGGATTTGAGCCAAGAGTTCAAAATGGCATCTTTTCAAGCAGTTCATGCAAGAAATAGCCGAGCTTGCTCAGACGCTCAATCATCTCGATCATGTACAGTACATGATCAGTGGCACCCCATCCCTCATCCATGCATTGAAGATGGCATAACTAGTCTTATACCTTTCAACATTGTCAGGAGTGCCAAAAGACTCGTTCAACATTTAAAGCATGTCTTGTGGCTGAGCATTCTCAAATCTGCGGCTAAATTCATCGCTCATTGCCGTCAACATTATGCAATGCATCGTGGTTTGGTTATTGAGCCACTTTTGATAAGTCTCTCGGACTGTACCATGAGTATTCAGAACTGGCTCCTCAGGTGCTGGATCTATTAGCACGTGCAAGATCCGCTCGTGCTCAAGGATGATTTTTAATTTCGATACCAACTATCGAAATTAGGTTCCGTTAATTTGTCACTATCCAATAGTGAATCGAGCGATCAGGTGGTGGCCACAATTGTATAAAAGGAAAACCAAAAGCCTAATTAGTATATGAATTAATTTAGCCTAAAGACTTGGACTTTAGTCTAAAGATTCTTCTACTATTTTATATGAATTGATAGCCTCTAACTTCAATTCGAGAAATTACTTAAATTCTTTAGCGGATACTGGGATCCACACAGACTGTATATAAGCCTGATTTTGGCCAACCAATCCATGTGCATTTATGGATAGGTTCATAACCAATTATTTCTTCAAATAATTTTTAGTAATTTATTTTGCCTCAGGTTACTTTTCAGTTGGCTTTGGCCATCTTTGCAAGTCCTGGTTAGGTCCAACCATTAATATGACCATATTCAGTGCATCTAACCAACAAATGATCAGGCTCAACTTTGGCCAGCCAACTTGACCACCAATCAGAGAGACACCACTGAATCATCATATTATGAATGATAATTTCAATAGCAGATAAGTACCAGACCTTTGGATCTCCAATGATCATCTAACTATTGACCCATTATCATCCAACTTAATAGGAGGCAATGATCAGTTATCCCCATGACTATTTATTTAAGGATCTAATAATTTAGAGGCTTTGATTAATCATATTAAAAAATGAAGGAACATATCAGAGTCAAAAGTCCTCCCACTGACTTCACCAAGTCATTGAATCAGGCCAGAGACAAGCTGATCAACTGGCACCCAACTCAATCACATTGATTTACCTTAATAACATGAGTCGGGTCGAATCACTAAGTGACCTGATGAGAACATAATCCACCAAGTTGGCCAGGTAAGTGAGATCAGTGGGAGGGATATGCCATTAACTCATCATAGACGCCATCTAGACGGGTAGCTCCCAATTAATGACTACCGATCTAGACTACTATAGACACCATCAGTTAATTAGTTTCGATCTGATCTACCTAATAATTTGAATCCAACCACTGAGCTACAATCAATATCCATGTGGTCTAATCAAAGGCATAGACTTGACCAACTACAACTATTGTACTGGTTCTAGAGAAGTCCTGATTTAATCTAATTCAACTTTTGGTTCGATGAATCATATTCTCTAATTAGTCCATGTTCCACTTGATTCTAACCTTAGGTTTAATCCAATTAAAAGACCTGATTAAGCTAACCCATAAACTCATATTTTATGAAACTGCCTTTAGATCTTCGATTCTTAAATCTAAATCACTTAATTCTCAATTAAGTTTAGGCTGAATTTTTCGCGGTTCTTCTTCATGGGAAATAATCACAGCGGCACCCCTATACGTCATAAAAGAACCCATTGATTGGACAAGAGAGGGCCTTTAAATCCTTCTTCCTCTTATGACCGGACGGCCATGGTGATCTACTCAATCCAAGTACTTGGCTACTAAGACAATTTAAATCTAAATTTACATATCATATATGAAAAATTCAGATTTATGCATCTCATGCAAACATAACAATTATGCAATGTTTTGTGCACTTAATTAGATTGTTGATTTTTAATCTTTTAATCTTAGCTTTCAGATCTAATCTAAATAATAAGATTAACCATAAAATCAGTCCTCAAGATGCATAAAATTCTAATCTAATTTATACATGAAGATTATATCCAAAAGCTGAAAATAGATCAAATCTAATTTCAGATTCATGCATAAATTTAGATCTTATGATTCATAAATCTGATTTAATCTCTATTAAATTTAAATTTGAAAATTTCAGATTATACCATTCAACTTGGCTCTGATACCAATTGAAGAAAAAATCTGATAATTTAGGACATGTGATTTTAAAACTTTTTAAAATCGTATGCGGTGGAAGACTAATCGATCAATCTAATTGATCGATTATATATTAGATCTAATCTAATTACTACCAGACCAAGATCATTAAAGCATGCATAATCTGAAATAATCAACTATGAATCATAAAAGGATAACCATGAGATCGAATCTCATACCTTTGTGTGGGTCGAAGAACTCCGTTGCTGAATTTCGAAGATCCAACTGTTATTTTTAGCCGCACATGCGTCCAACCTATGAAGATATCCACATGAGACCTGATGCAAATCTAAACTTGCACTTTCGATGTGCTAGCACCTTCCAAGCGTGCCTCTGACTTAGATCTTAATCCTCTTTCTTCTGACAAGAAAAGGAATCGCTGCGCAACCCTTTGCACAGCTTTCTCGAGATTCCATGCAGAACTCACCGCAAAAGAAGAATACTTTATTCCTTTCTTCTTCCCTCTTTTCTCTCTCTCTCTTTCAGATGTGGAAGAAGGAAAGACATGTGGTGCAGTAAACAAGAGGAGAGAGGGCGCAAAATCAAGGAGAGGTGGCCGCAAAATTTCTACGTAGAAAATCTTAGTGGCCAGCCGCCCTTTTCCTTCCTTTTATTCTTGTCGTACAAGACCAATCCCACATGCCATAAGCCTTCTTGATACAGTAGGACTCTTAACCAGATAAGAGTCCAAATCAGGAAGTAAATAGGAGGCACCGTAACATGTAGGGTGGCACAAAATTTTCGCGATGAATTCTTCGCAAGAATTCATATGCACGCCCAACATTCCACACACACCGAGAATAAAATCAGACCTCCATATGATTTATTTCCAGATTAAAACTTCTCTAATTAGGAGTTTGTATCAAATATAAAAGCTCCTAATAAGGATAACAATTATCCTTCAGGAAAGAGAGACCTAGGGAGGTGGGGCGCCAATGCCAATAATTGACACCCTTTTATTTTCTCAACGCCCGTGCCCAAGAGGAGGGCATGAAAAATCACCGCCTCCTTCTCTTTCTCATGCCTAAGAAGAGAGAGAAGCTCAGTGACTTTGGGCTTCTAAGTCCCAGGAGGAGAATTGGGTTTCAAATTTGGTTGAAATTGTATTCAAATCAAATCCAATTCGAATCAAATTTGAAAGGTTATCAATCCTAATCCGATTAGGACTGAACTAGATCCAATTGACTTCATTTTAATCAAGCTTAATTTAATTAAATCTGATCTAATTAAATTAGGACTTAATTCATAATTAAATTAGGTCTAAATAATATTGCAACAGTTGCAATTGAATCTCATATGCCAACAATTGGCAACTGCCAAATATATAACCCTTACAAAATTAGCAGTTTTTATTTTCGAACCATCAACTCGTTTGATGATTTGAAAGTGATCTAAGCCCTAGATCAGATCAAGCCCTTTGTATATATGACCCCATAGGTTCAAACACTAAACTGATAGCACAGGAATAAATTCTTGTACCAATCGAAGTAACCATCTAGCAATGGTATTCGACGTCCGGATAGATCAAATATTTGTGAAGCAACATTCAAGAACCTTGAACATGGTTACCGTATAATTCATCCCCTTGATCCTAAATGCTCAAGATGACCTAAGGTTTAACTATCAATCCTAAATGAGTCATCCACATTATATTTCAACATTTCAAATCCATCACATGGATTATCTTGGCCAAGATTTTAGTAAATTGAAATACAGTGATGCACTATCTCCTATAATCCAGAGAGGTCAATACCATCTTAACTCACACACTAACTTTGCAAGTACTTGATTGTGTCCAGAAGTCTTCTATCACTGAATTAAAATTCAGATTGTCTAATACCAAGGCACAATGAGTTGCTTGTAAGTCACCATGGTGATCTGAGATTAAAGGGATACTTATGCCCATATCCTTCGCGAGCTACTCTTGACAGTAGAGTGCTCTGCAGTTAGTTATATTCAGTGAGGTGTACTCCTACGTCTCACCTGTATGCCATACCAGTATCTTCACAGCACTTGATTATGAGGACAACCAACGCATATGGCACACAATGATCTATACTCGATAATCACTATCGCCCTAGTAATAGCATATCATTTTATCGCGAACAAATTTAAGGACTAAACAGTAAATCCTTCTTTGCTAATCTAAATTAGTCCTAAAGACTTCATCACAACATAGGAGTTCAATTTGAAGATGTACGTTTTTGTGATAAAAATATCAAATAATTTTTATTAATACTAATTCATATATAATTACAAATTAACTCAGCTGTCAACAATTTGACGATTGACTTTAAGATATATTTTTAATATAAAATTTATAAATTAGTAGGCCATCTGCGAAAATAGACATCAAATGAAGAGGTGGTTACCAGTTTCAAGGGACTTGCCAGAAAGAGCATATCTCAAAATCCCTTGCCGATCTTAAACTTTGTTTCTGCCCCTTTTTTTTTAAGTCTACCCCACTTACAATTCGTTTGTCAACTTGTTTTAGTACTTGTTTTAGCATTTTAATACATTTGGGTTGAACTTGTACTTAATGCCTTTTTGCTTACACATGCTTGGCTTGATCAATCATATGCAATTATTCTATGTGTATGAGCACTCCATGGGATGTTTTTTGTCATCACATCAATTATTAAATGGAATGGTGAGCAGTTCACCAATTTGTATAATTTCATGAGCAGGTGTTGGGACCAAAGACCAATGTTAGGCTTTGATTTCTAGACATATATATATATATTCAAAAATCATAATAAAAAAATTAAAAGTCACAATAAAAAAATTAAATAGAACTAATTACAAAATAACATTAGTGATAAATATGATAAACAGTACGTAGCAAGATTTCAGAATAATATATCAAAAAGATAGTCAATGATAAATAGTATACAATCAAGACTCAAATATTACTTACTCCTTTTACTCTTTTCAAATTCAATTGATGCAATAAATAGCTTGACACCGTAGATTAAAGGCATTCTTTATGCAAAATACAATCATAGCAGATGAATCAATATAAAGTCTAAAAGATTCAAGATAAATTTGCATTACTCCTTTGTTTATAATTCATGCAAAGTTAGTTAAGATTTGCACATTCACTTTTCATTCTTTTCTCATTCCTTTCTCTCCCTCATATTATTATTAAAAGAAAAACATTCGCGAAATAGAACTAAACACAAGATAATATCAGTGATAAACATGATAATTAGTACATAGCAAGATTTCAAAATAATATATCAAAAAGGCAGTCAATGATAAATAGTATACAATCAAAACTCAAATATTACTTACTTCTTTCATTCTTTTCAAATTCAATTGATGCAACAAAATAGCTAAACACTGTAGATTCAAGACATTCTTTATGCAAAAATACAATCATAGCAGATGAATCAATATAAAATCTAAAAGATTCAAGATAAATTTGTATTACTCCTTTTTTTCTTATAATTCATGCAAAGTTAGTTAAGATTTGCACATTTACTTTTCTTCTTTTCTCATTCCTTTCTCTCCCTCATATTATTATTAAAAGAAAACATGCATGAGAGAAACATTGAAGACTAAATTCATCGTTTAAGCATAGATCATATTACTCGTTTGAAATAGAAAGAGTTCATAAATTCATTCATTTACAATAATTAAAATTATATAGATTGAAGCACAACGAAAGACATAATGAAGTGTAAGAAGGATAAATTCATTAACAAGGAAAAATACCAACAAGATGATTTAAGCATTATTTCATTCAAAAGTATTTATAATTTTATATATAAGATAGAGAAAGCATGTAAACCAAAATGATATATATTTTTAAAGTATAAGAGTATATTTGTTTGAAAAAATTTTAGAAATTTTACAGAAATGAAACCGAAATCAAATATTAGGCCCATATAAATGAATTCCAATAAGTATTACAACATGTATCAAAGCATTAATAACAAAGGGAATATAAAGATATTTATCAAAATTAATCCATTAAACCTATTTTCAAATTCAGATTCATTAATTTTTAAGAATCTATTTTGTTCCAATTATGTTTCTTTTGAACAAGCACAGTTATGATCCAATTTTTAGCATACTCAATGATTTCAGATAAATATTTTCTATGCATTGCGGCTCAACTTGATTTATCTTTCTTTAATTTAAATTAGAGTATAATTTAAGTAATTAAGAAATCAGGGCATAAAGACTTATACAAGCAAGAAGATACACATATCAAAGAATAAGAGAATGTTTATTTCTAGAATTTTAGAAACTTTTCATAAATGAAATTGAAACTAAGTATTGAGTCAAAATGATTATATCAAACTACCATAAAGATAAATCATGTAAGAGCACAAAATAATTCATTAAAATCAATCTATTCAAGCAAATTATTTTCTGTTGAGTTGGAGCATCGATTCAACCCACAGAAGAACCCACGCATGGCCCACAGTGCACGAGGCCCGCGAGCGTGGCCCGCAGGCATGCAGGCCCGGTGCGGGGCGTTGCCCAAGCGAGCGCGCGGCCCATCAGGCGCACAGTGTTTAGCATGGTCCACGGCTCGGCTCACGCACCCGAGTGCACGGTGCACAGGTGGCTTGACACGGTCTATGGGGTTCCTTCAGTCTTTGGCATGGTCCATCGAGAAGCGCAAGCGGGCACGTGGGGCCAGGTGGATGCGGGAGCGCATGGGGGCCACGGGTCGGTCAACGGTCAAGCGCGAAGAGTTTTAAGCAAATTCAAACGCTGGGCCGCTATGGGTTTGGAGTTTGACTGGGTCTCCTTTTGTGCGCATTTAATGCGTGGGGCCACTGACGCTTAGAAGGAAACATGAGTCAAACGAGGAAAGTTGGCCGAGTGTAGGGTTTCTTTCTTAAGCAGCGAGTACTTTTGCAAGGAAACAGAGGATGCGCACAACCTCTTGCGTTGGTTTGAACGCGGAACAACTTTCTTCTTGGGTCTATAAATAGCGATAGACACGAAGGGACTCGCGCCGCGGGGTGGCGGCGATCGAAAGGCTCCTTAGGCTTTGTTTTGAGAGTTTTATGAGAGGGATTTTGAGCTTTATGCTGAGAGATTATTATGCAAGAGTTAAGAGTGTGTGATTTTTATTGTTATTTTTCTCGTAATAAAGTTTTACATACCCCATAAAGGTAGGCCTTTTGACAGATCCATGCAATTTTGGTTGTATTTGCTTTGTTCTTTTTCCTTTCTTCTTCCTTTCTTCTATGGTATCAATATCATCTAGAACGTAGCAATTTTGGATGAGAATCCATATTCCGCATATGTAGAAATTTTTCAATAAGTGATATCAGAGCACTTAGTTATCCAGATTGTGATGGTGTTGATCGAAGTTGAAGAAGATAGAGAAGATAAACTCAATTAAGATGAAGATCAACCAGTTTGATAGAAAGAATAATTTCTTCCTATGGCAAGCGAGGGTGAAGGATGTGGTCATCCAACAAGGGTTGATTGACACTCTCTTGTGCGAGAAGATGCCGACTACCATGGAAGAAAAAATTGAAAGCGGCTCTAGATGTAGGCGGTAAGTACGATTCGTTTGTACTTGATGGATGATATGATGATTCATGTACTTAGCAAAACTTTTTCGATAGCGATATGGATGAAGCTCGAAAAAATATATATAGCGAAGTCCCTCACCAATACTCTCTTCCTCTAGAAGTAATTCTAACAGCTACGGATAAATGAGGATAGAGCGTGCAGGAGCATCTTAGTAACTTTCAGAAGATCCTCATTAATCTCCTAAGCGCTGGTGAGAAAGTTGAGGAGAATACCATGGCGTTGATTTTCTTTTGTCGCTTCTCCTTTATTTTGAGTCTTTGATGACTGTTTTTTTTAGGAGAAGAACACCATTAAGATGGATGAGATCACTTCTGCACTTCTCCAGAACAAGATTCTCAAGTATGGAAATCGAGCTTCGAGTTCAGACAGTGACTCAGCTCTGGCGGTGACTGAAGGTGGTAGTGGCAAAGGACAAAGTAAAGGGGATCGCAAAGTGGGTAGTCCAGGTCCAAGTCGAGGTACTCGAGCAAGATCAAATACTACTAGTGTGATAAGTTAGAATATCTAGTCAGAAATTGTCCACAAATCAAAGATTGAACAAAGGCTACTGTGACGGTGGTCCATGGTAGTGATACTATTGAAGACGATGACGTGCTTATGGTGTCCGATAGGCTATCTACTTCTTTCCTTCAGTAGATTTTAGATTTGGCTTGTTCGCATCGTATTTATTGTAGAGAGGAGCTATTTGACTTACTAGAGAGCAATGAGGGCACTATTCATTTATCGGATGGGTCAAACTATGCGATCAAGGGCACTAGAACATTCAGTTTGCAAACACATGATGGAGTAGCGAGGAAATTGGGTGAGATCTGATATATACTCAGTTTCAAGAGAAATCTGATTTCATTGTGCAGATTGGATTCAAGCAACTGCAGATGGGGAGCTGATGATGGAATCTTGAAGGTTGTGCATGGCAATAGGATTGTTTGAAGAAAAGAAGTATGGAGGATACTACTTCTTGGAAGGGAGCTTAGTGCAAGGTGGAGTTCCAAGTGCCAGTGGGAGTCCAGCATGAGGTGGAGTTCCAGGTGCAGGTGGATTGGGCATAAGATGGGAGACTCAAGAAAATGACAGGCGATGTCGTAGAGTGAAGTTCCTATTGCCATAAGAGGCTATCCCGAGCAGATCTCAGGTCAGGAAGGTCATAACATATGATGGAGATGAGATCGAGCAATCTGGTTCGACTCCTATATTTGCCTATCCATGAGCAGTCAAGCATTTACCCTAAGACATGGGGTGAGATCATTCAAAAATTCTCAAACCAATATGAAGGCCGAATATTGAGTCGAGATAGAGATTATTGAGTTAATACCTCGATTCGGCACATGAAAGAACCCACGCACAGCCCACAGTGTACGAGGCCTGTAAGCGTGGCTCATAGGTGCGCAGGCCCATAGTTGCATAGGCCCAGAGCAGAGCGTGGCCTACACGAGCGCGCGGCCCAGCAAGTGCACAGCTTGTGCAGTGTTTGGCACGGTCCACGGCCCGGCTCGCGCACCCTAGTGCATGGTGCACGGATGGCTTCAAGCGGTTTGTGGGGTCTCTTTCGGTCTTTGGCATGGTTCACCAAGAACCGCGCGCGAGCGCGTGGGGTTAGGCGGGTGCAGGGGTGCATGGGGGCCACGGGTCAGTCAACGGTCAAACATAAGGAGTTTTAAGCAAATTCAAACGCTAGGCCACCGTGGGTTTGGAGTTTGACTGGGTCTCCTTTTGAGTGCATTTAATGCATGGCGCCACGGATGCTTAGAAGGAAACACGGGTCAAGCGAGGAAAGTTTGGCCAAGCGCAGGTTAAGGAAACAGAGGATGCACACAACCTCTTGCTTTGGTTTGAATGCGGAACAACTTCCTTCTTGGATATATAAATAGGGACAGATGCGAAGGGATTTACGTAGCAGGGTGGTGGCAACAGAGAGACTCCTTGGGCCTTGTTTTGAGAGCTTTGTGTGAGGGACTCTGGGCTTCTCGTTGAGAGATTATTATACAAGGGTTAAGAGTAGGTGATCTTTATAATTATTAATTTTTTCTCACAACGAAATTTTGCATGTCCCGTAAAATAGATCTTTTGATGAATCCACGTAATTTTGATTGTATTTGCTTTGTTCTTTATTCTTTCTTCTGCAATCCTCCTGTGGTATCAACATCATCTAGGACGTACATCTATAAAAAAATAAGTACTAGCGATAGCAATTAGTGATGCCTAACTTGCCGTCATTGATATCTATTTTAACCATCAAAATACCAATCAAAAAAACATATCGTCGCTAATAGTATTAGTGACCGCATGTTGACTATTAGCAACGACAAAAACCATCGCTAGAAAATTAATTTTATATTTTTTAAATTATAAAAATTTATTATTAGTGACGGTAACGAAGTATTAGTGATGACAAGTGTCATTGCTAATACTTTGAATTTTATATTTTTTTAAATTTAAAATTTATTATTAATAGTGGCATAGAATAATTAGTGATGGCTTATGCCGTCATTAATGATATCAAATTTTATATTTTTAAATTTAAAATTAACTATTAGCGATGGTATTATAAAGTATTAACGACGGCAATGTGCCATCGTTAATTTTTTAGAATTTTAAATTTTATTTTAAAATTTAATTTTTTAAAATCTGAAAATTTATTATTAGCAACGATATGTAGATAATTAGCGACGGGATTTGTCGTTGCTCATACTTCGAAAGTTTAAATTTTTTTTAAATTTTGAAAATTTATTGTACACTAAGTCATAAAGATTACCGATCATTTTAGCGACGGCAACCACTTTTGTTGCTAATAATTTTAAAAATAATTTTTTTAAAAAATAAAATATTTTTAATGATGATTAATTATTATTAGCGACGGCATATGCCGTTGGTACATTAGCAACGGATTTGACTACCATTGCTAATAATCAACCTTATAACACCCCCCCCCCCCCGCCAGGCATGCGATCAGCCAAAAATTCCCTGCCTCCCCACCATCGTCCCCCGGTTTCCTCTCCCCTTTCCCCACCAAGCTCCTGCCCCCAGGTTTCCTCTCTCCGACGGTTTCCTCTTTCCCGCCGCCGAGCTCCCCCACCCCTCCCCACGTTCTTTCCTGTCTGTGCGTCCCCGTCAACGCGGCTGCTGCCCTACGCCGCCGCCCGATCGCCGCGCCGCCCTGCGCAACTGCATGGTCCCCTTGTAGCCCCATCCGCGCACCCCAGTCATCATGGCCGCCGCCCTGCACTGTCACCCGATCCCCCCTGTGGCCTGGTCCGCGAGCCCCTATTGCCACGGCCATCACCCTGCATCGTCGCTCGATCCTCGTGCCACACTGCACTACCATCCCATCGCCCGTCCTTGTTGGTTCCCCTTTCCCACCATTGAGCTCCCCCACAACCTCTATTCCTCCCCATCCACACATCCCCATTGCCGCGACTGCTGCCTGCATCGTCGCCCGATCGCTGCACCGCTTGGCATCACCACGCGGTCCCCTACAGCTCCGTCTGTGTGCCCTTGTTGCCGTGACCTTCACCCTACATAGCCGCCTGATCCCCCCTACAGCTCGGCCAACGAGCCCCTGTCGCCGCGGTCGTCACCCTATGCCATTGCCTGATCCACGCGCCGCCTGCACCGTCCTGCACCACCATCCCATCGCCCGATCCTCATTGGTTCTCCTTTCCTGCCACTGAGCTCCCCGCACCCCCTGATTCCTCCCTGTCCGCATGCCCCGTCACCGCGGCTGCTGCCCTATGCCATCGCCCGATCCCCATACCGACCTGCACCGTCGTGCGATCCGAGTCCCCTTGTAGCCCCGTCTGAGCGTCCTCATCATCGTTGTCGCCGCCCGATCCCCTTGCACCCCGATCCGCGTGCCCCTGTCACCGTCGTCGCTGCTCGGTCTCCCCTGCAGCCCTGTTCACGTGCCCCATCGCCACGATCGCCACCCTATGCTGCCGCGCAGTCCCCCTGTAGCCCTGTCCGTGCTCCCTCATCATCGTGGCCACCACCCTGCACAGTCGCTTGGTCCCCTTGCAGCCCTGTCTGCACGCCCCGTCACTACAGTCGTCTCCTAGTGCTGCTGCCCATTCCCTGTGCCTCCTTCCATGCCGCCATCCCACCCCGTGCACGGGATCCTTCATCCGTGGACCCTATGTGAGTATTAGCGATGGTAGCAGTGACCGCAGTAGGGCCATCACCAAAATTATTTTATTAAATATATTAATTTAATTAATTATTATTTTTTAATAATTAATTAATATTAATTTAATTAAGTAATTGGTTGTTTGTTTAATTAATTAATTAGTTAGTTGTTTATTTATTAGTTATTTATTTAATTAATTAGTTGTTTGATAATTAGTTGCTTATTTATTTAATTAGTTGTTTAATAATTAGTTATTTATTTCATTAATTAGTTATTTATTTAATTAATTAGTTATTTATTAATTAGTTAGTTAATTAATTAGTTAAATTAATTTGTAATTATAAAATATGAATACACCAATAATAATAGTTCATATGTATTAAAACATGAATAAAGCTACGACCAAAGATTGCATTTGGTGATGTCAGATCATCCTATGATGCAAATGATGTAACTAAAGATGAAGAAAGAGTTAGAATCTCTAAAGTGAATGAAGTCAATATCTCTGATCGTGGATTTATTCATGTTTTAATGCATATGAACTGTTGTTATTGATATATTCATGTTTTACAATTACATATTAATTTAATTAATTAATTAAATATTATTTTTATAAAATTTGTATTGCATAGAATCATAAATCCGTCTTTTAATTAATATACACATTCTATGACATCCATACATTTATATATTTTATATGGGTAGAAAATTATGTACATTGATCAATTGACTGTCTAGTTTAGATAATTTAAAAATTATAATTAATTTATAAATAATTACAGTAATCAGGCTGTATGTTAAGAGTTCGTCGAGAGAAATTTTGGATAATATTTTTTTTAGTTCTCCTCAGATATCTTTAGCCGTGTGAGAAGAACAGAGAAAAAATACTGTCGAAATTTTTTTCAGTCCCTATTATGTATCTTTTGATTATTATAATTGATCTATATAATTAATGCAATTCATGAATGGATAGGACCTAACTTTACCTATTTGTTGATGATAGGATGCATTTATTATGTAAGTCATTTTGAATGATAGAAAGGTAAAGGCCGTTGCTGAGATATAAGAGCTTGAATGCCCAGGTGGAGGTCGTCGCTGAGAGGTGCTTGAAGTTGAAAGAGAAGTCCAAGAAAGGAGAGATGGGATTTGAAGAAGAGTCTCCGAATAAGAGCAATAGCTTTGCGAGGAGAGGCACAGGAGTGCTTCCCTCGTGATGAAGCTGTTGGAATTCGAAATTTGGTGCATACATATGTGTTTCAAAAACTTATTTTCTAAACATCACACCAGAGAATAAGATAAAATATTTTTAATCTGAATTATACATGCATGAAAATATAAAATCACATGGATCTATCTCATATGCTAAAATTGATATATGCTGAAATTCAGATTATGATCAAATCACATACTTATTTCGTAATTTTTTTCTTCGAATCTGGATCTGAAAGAGAAGAGATTCTCTCTTAGTCACACAAATATCCGATCTCTACGAGTATCCACTCGAAATCAGCCTGGAACAGCTCTCTTTAATCTGAATTTTAGTTCTCCAAATTCAGTCTACTGAATCTGAACGAAGTCTGGATTGCGATCAACGCTTGATCTTTCTCCTTGATCTTCTTCTTCTCCTCTCTTCTAAGTTTTCTCCTTGCTTTATGCTACCACAAAAGATCAGCAACCAGCAATTTATGGGACGCCCAACACCTTAGGCATGTGGAACTTTGGGACGTCCCAAGGATGGGACGTGTGGGACGCCCAAAAGGAGAGGGGAGAGGGAAGGAAGAGAGGGCTTAGGGAGATCTTCTAGGCATGGGGCTTGCTGGTTTTGAATGCTCTAGGGACCTTAAGAGAGGTC